>CATIWR010062367.1:0-31527 GCA_949677035.1 Omphalea diandra
CTAACTTATCAACAGGATCTGGACATTTCCCATGGGTCAGTGCTGTATGACATTGATGAGCAAACTGTTCGAAGTCTTAATGGGTGCAGGGTGGCAGATCAAATTCTTAAACTTGTGCCAAATGTTGAGGTGAACAAATTGTGTTCTTTTACCAGGTTTTTTTTATTATTATTTTGTTAACTTAACAACCTTTTAATCCTTGACAAATGATTGTAGCACTTTCGAGCAACGCTTAGATGTTTAAAGTTTTGGGCTAAAAGGCGTGGTGTTTATTCAAATGTAAGATAATTACACTAGTCTTTGTCATTGATGTTTTGCCTTCAATTTTGTGATTTTCATTTGAATTTAACCCATGTGTAGGTTACTGGTTTCCTTGGTGGCGTAAATTGGGCTCTTTTAGTTGCACGGGTGTGCCAGCTTTATCCTAATGCAGTTCCTAGTATGCTAGTTTCTCGGTTTTTCCGAGTATATACACAATGGCGGTGGCCAAATCCTGTGATGCTATGTTCCATTGAAGAAGATGAACTTGGCTTCCCAGTATGGGATCCTCGTAAAAACCCCCGGGACAGATTTCATCATATGCCAATAATAACTCCTGCATACCCTTGTATGAATTCTAGCTATAATGTCTCTATAAGTACTCTCCGTGTAATGATGGATCAATTTCGATGTGGTAACAAAATCTGTGAGGTAATGGCATGTGTTAACATTTTGCTTAGGCTGCCATCATTATACTACTGATGCCTTTGATTTGGTCCTTTTTTTTTTTTAACTTCATGTAGGATATTGAGCTGAACAAGGCTCAGTGGAGTGCTTTGTTTGAGCCTTATCTTTTCTTTGAGGCATACAAAAACTACCTGCAAATTGACATTATTGCAACAGATTCTGATGATTTACTGGCTTGGAAAGGGTGGGTGGAATCTCGATTTAGACAACTTACCTTGAAGGCAAGGACTTTACCGTTTGAAGTTTGTTGCATATAGAAACATGCTCTGACTGTTTCAAATTGTGTGTCCCACATGCCTATATGAAATATTTTTGCCAAGATGATTCAAGTATGGTTGATTTTCTTATTGTGCTCTCCATGTGCTACTATGCAGATAGAACGGGATACAAATGGGATGCTGCAGTGCCATCCATATCCTAATGAGTACACAGACTCATCCAAGCAATGCCCACACAGTGCTTTTTTCATGGGCTTACAGCGGAGAGAGGATGTTAGTGGTCAAGAAGGCCAGCAATTTGATATACGGGGAACAGTTGATGAGTTTAGACAAGAGATAAACATGTATATGTTTTGGAAACCAGGAATGGATATTTATGTTTCTCATGTTCGAAGAAGACAGCTTCCGGCTTTTGTTTTTCCTGATGGGTATAAACGGTCTCGCCCATCAAGGCATCTAAACCAGTGTGGTGGCAAGCATGGTGAAGATGCTGGAGCATTGCACTCTGGGTCTGGTGAGGGACATCTGAAGCGGAAAAAGGATCATGAAGGGTCTGCTGAGGGACATCTGAAGCGGAAAACGGATCGTGAAGTGGTGGATTGGAGGCCAGATAACCCAGAGAAAGAGGCTTCTATAAGCCCAGAGAGGTCTGGTGAGGGACATCTGAAGTGGAAAAAGGATCATGAAGGGTCTGGTGAGGGACATCTGAGACATCTGAAGCGGAAAAAGGATCATGAAATGGTGGATTTGAGGCCAGATAACCCAGAGAAAGAGGCTTCTATAAGCCCACAGAGGCCGCAGTCCATTTCTCCAGAAAGTGGTACAAGGTCTAATGGAACACCTGTGGTTAACCTCTGTGAAAGGGTTAAAGTGGTTTGTTCAACTGCTGGGGATGATATCAATTCTGAGGTTGGGTCATGTGCCGGGCAGTTAGAGAATGAAAAATTCATCTTGGGAAACATTATGCAGATGGATGAAACTGTTAATCATGAACCTATGATAAGTATACCTACTCCTATGGATTTGTATGGTTCACCAGTAGTTAGGAATGAGGTAGAGCTAACTGAATGCAGGAATGAGGTAGAGCCAACTGATCTGTTGGTTAATACAATTGCTAAACAAGCGTTGCTTGATTCATATGAAGTATCAATTTCTGAACCTGGGAAAACACATAATTTTAGGAATGAGGAGAGAATTAAGGATTTGTCGCCAGCTTCCATGGACAATGTATCTTCTAAGAGACCATTAAACTGGGGGGGAGGTGCTATGGAGGTTGACAGGGAGCTAGTCAAACCTTGTAATGAGACAGCAGTTGTGGAACTTGCTGAAAGTGTTACAAGCGCTCGGAACCTCAATTGTGAGGTGAGTTATTCTATTTGAAGATTTTGGGTTAAGATTGTAGCAGATGGCAGTGAGAATACTGGAAGTTCTGGAGATAGTGAGAGTGAGGATCTTTGCAGGGTAATATAAGTGATGCAGATTCAAATTCACTGGTGGAGAATGGGTGTTTAAATGCAAGCGGAGTATTTCAAAATGTCTTGCCAGAAGAATCAGAGGTTTTCAATCTAAATTGCTGATCTTAATTTATAGTTAATCACTTTATTCACTCTCATACTGCTTGGTCATTTTATTCATTTATTTTCTTGTGCTCTAGTTATGGAGTTGGGTCATTCCTATGACTACCCAGTTTCTGTAAATTTTAGCTGAGAGAGGATCTTGCTTTTCAGTTCCAATTTGAGAACTACAATACTTGCTTGTAAGATCGGCCTCAAAATATCTAGTTGCTTCTATCTATATTTGAGGAATATCAAAATTTGCAGATGAACTTGTTCTTGCTTTTTAGAACTACAATACTTGCTCCTACGATCGGTCTTGGTGCTTCTATCTATATTGAGGAATATCAAAATTAACAGATGAATATGTTAATTGCCCCTTTATATGCTAGGTTCATGCTTTTTCTTTCCAATATGACAACTGCAATACTTACTCTCTAGATGGGTCTCAAAATGTCTAGATGCTTCTATACATATTTTGAAATATCTTAATTAGCAGATGAACTTGATTCTGTTAATTGCTCCTTTGTATGCTAGGTTCTCATTCTTTGTTTGTTTTTAGTAATGTCTTGCTGGAACTTTTTTGGATAATAATTGTTTTGCATAGACAATCTCCTAACTAGTGCATATGTGGTCGCAGGTCCTGCACCACTATTCGTGCTATTTTTCCAGTAAATGTGCTTAAGGACCTGACCAATGTTTTGTGTCTAAGACTCAGATACACGACTCTTGAATTTTTCACCTTGAGTGTCCTGTCACAAAACTAACATATATTTTGCTTTTTCATATTTGTCTAGCCAAATGCTGCAATTGGGAACGTTGTAAATTCTCAAGATGGAGCTAGGTCAGAATCTTTGCAGAAGCCATTGATAAGGCATGCAATTTTAACCCTATATTTTCTATTGCAAATCATGGTGTCTTTATGCTGTCTTGTTTGTTTGTATGGCTTTTGTTTAGCAGGTTGAGTCTGAAGTCAACAGCCTAGCATTTGGGATCACAGTTTTATGGAGGATTTTCAGCAATTTGGTAAGTACAACATTAATTGCTGGCTTTCATCAGTACATCATTTTTGCATGAGCTCTATCTTGCAGAGTGGAAGAGAGGGTCAGCAGTGCATTGAACTGTGCATAGCTTGGTGTCAGCAATTTCCGTTGTGTGCTGCTGGGGCTTGAGCTCCGAAGAAGCTGTTGAACTCATTGGTGTTTTAGAGACATTGTCCCACTGTTAGGGAGCTGGTTTTTTCTTTTTTCCTTGTGGATGTGGGGATTTCATAGGGCTCTTTTTTCTTTCTTGTGGGTGTGGGTAGTTTCGGGTCTCATTTGAATGAAGGAATGCTTTGTTTGAGCCCATTTGTATATCACGCTAGATCAAGTTCAGTGTGGTTTGCAAGGGGATTTTCTTCATTTTTTGTTTTGTTCTTTTCTGTATCTCTTCAGGCCTTTGTACATTCAACTTTCCTGTAATATAATAAGAGTATTTGATGGCGCATGGATTTGTGACGCATGTATGGATTTTTGTGAAGCAGCAACTGTTGTATCACGTTCTCCAAATGACCAAGATATAATGTTCCCAGTTTGTATTTTCATGTTATTCATGCCAACTGAGTTTACAGTGGACCAACGGAAATATTCGACTCCAAAAGCATATATTTATATGTTGCCTACGATCGCTCAAGTCGAGCCAAAACTTGCTTGTTCCCCAGCAGGAAGAACAGAAACAAAGAAGAGCGGAAATTGGTAAAAAAAACAAAAAAATGCTATCTACTCCATGAGCAGAGGAGGTTATTTTCTTGACTATACGTATTATACGCTAGAAAGAAAGGAGAAACGCTAGTATCATGCATCACTGGAAACTGAGATACTGTAATCATATTCAGAATCTGATACTCTCTTACTCCGCCTGTAGCTAGAAAGATATGTAGCACTGCCTAGAAGAGGAGCAACATCTAACTCAAGTCCCATTTTCTTCTCTCCCTTATACTCTGGAGAACATCGATGTAGAATCTGTAGAACATCCTTCATAGAAGGCCTTGTAGATGGTAATTTGCTTGTACAAATTAGTCCCAGCTTGAATACTGTGGTAATTTCTTCCAGGTAAGATGGCTCTTTAATTTCCTCATCGAGGCAATCAACGACAAGCTTCCCCTCTGCATTTTGCCTCCATGCCCATTCTGCAAGGCTGGAATTCTCATCTCCACTGCTAGGTTCTCTTCCTGTCACAAGCTCCAGGAGAACAACTCCGAAGCTATAAACATCAATCTTCTCATTTACTTTTGTTGTGTAAGCAAACTCTGCAACACAAGCAACCGAAAGAAAAAAAAAAAAAAAAAACTGAGCGAAATAGATTATACTATCAGTACTTGAGGCAGCATTTTAATTGAAGGTGTCTTATGCCTTTACCTGGGGCAATGTAACCGACAGAACCTGTTACAGCAGACATTGTGTGAGCATATCCTTGCTTAGCCAACATCTTGGCTAGTCCGAAATCTGCTATTTTTGCATTGAATGCAGAATCCAATAAGATATTACTCGACTTGATGTCTCGATGAATGATAGGTGGGGAGCAGTCATGATGCATGTAGCATAAGCCTTGTGCAGCTCCAATGGCAATCTGCAACCTCATAGGCCAATCAAATACATCATGCCGGACAGTGTTGGCCCCTGTGAATGATCTTCTCCTCTTCCCATGAAGCCATCTATCCAGGCTTTCATTCTCCACGTACTCATAAACAAGAAGCTTCGAGTCCTCTCTTGAAATGCAGCACAACAACTTCACTATATTTGAGTGCCTAATTGTGCCTAAGATTTGAACCTCTGCAGCAAATTCCTTCTCTAGCCTCTCTTCAGACATTATTTTGCTCCAAATCCTCTTAACGGCAACATAATCTCCTGCACGGTTCACAGCAATGCGGTATACCTTCCCTGACCCTCCACTGCCTATCAGGTTACTTTCTGTCAAACTTGACAAGATGTTTGCTTTTGTAAAATCCACTCTCTGGAATGAGGTCAGCCTCCAAGTCGCCAGCTCACGCTTTTGCTTCTTTCTGAGATAGTCTCTGACGCCAAGCAAGGTCAATATTGCAGTGACTATGAAGATCGCTATGGCCACAGCAAGTACCAAAGCAAGAACTTTAGATGACAATTTGTTGGAATAGCTACGTCTGATATAGCAATTTGGAAGGTTTAGAACTGGATTAACCGCGCAGAGATTAGAATTATTCAGGAAACTGTTTTCATATGCAAGGTTATCGAACTGATCAGGTATTTGGCCAAAAAGTAGATTGGAAGACAAGTTGAGGGATGTAAGCTTCAATTGGCCAAACTCAGAGGGAATTTTTCCTGATAAATGATTTTGAGATAAATCCAAGTAAAGCAGGTCCGGTAAAGACCCTACTACTGGTGGAATTTGCCCAGAAAGCTCATTTCTTGAAAGATTTAGAGCAGTTAGTGACCTCCAGGAGATTATCTTGGATGGAAGTTGTCCAGAAAGTTGATTGCCATCAAGCAGCAAAGTAGTAAGATGAGGCAGGCTGGTCAATTCTACTGGAATTTCACCTGAAAACAGATTATTGCTCGCCTCGAAAACAACCACATTCACCCAACTAGATATCCCAGTAGGAATTGGGCCTGAAAACTTGTTATTGCTAAGCTCCAACCTGGACAAATTCCAAGCTACTGAGCTTGGAAGTTTGCCCGAAAACAAATTGTCGCTTAGCATCAAGTATGTCATATTGATAGCAGTCCAAATACCTGAAGGTATCTCACCAGAAAAGCTGTTGTTGTAAAGCTGAACCGTTTTTAAAGTAGCACAAGTTCCAAGCAACTTAGGCACCTCTCCGCTAAGCTTGTTCGAGAATGCGACGACACCTTTCAGAACACCTCCAGCACATAAATTTTCAGGCAGTTGGCCAGTGAGATGGTTGGTTGAAACCTCGAAAGCTTCGAGCTTTGAATGCATACCCATTTCTGGTGGCAGGACTCCACTCAAGTTATTGGTGAAAACCCTGAAACTTTTCAGTGCAGGAATGAGGCCTAGACTTGTGGGCAGCTGACCAGATAACTGATTGGTGTAAAGATGCAGAGCCTCCAAATTCTGTAACTTTCCAAAATCTTCAGGTATTGGACCCACCAAGTTGTTCATAGCAAGATCAATCTCAACCAAATTCAAAGCTTCTACCTTCTGAGGTATCTCACTGGACAATCTATTTCGAAACAGATAAAAATCTGTCAAATTCTGTAACAAAAACAGCCCATCAGGAATACTGCCTTCAAGATTGTTTATAGCTAAATCCAAATGCCTAAGACTAGAAAGATTGCCAAAACTCTCTGGTATCGGACCGACCAAGTTGGCATCTCTTATCCACATGAACGTCAGCTTACTTAGCTTACCCAACTCCACAGGAATTCTTGAAGGTGAAAACCCATTGAAAGCAAGGCCTAACTGTAAAAGATTGGCCAGGTTTCCAATCTCCTTAGGAAACGTCCCATTAAACGAGTTTTGATAGAGAAACAAAGTCTCCAACTCCGGTAAGTTACCGATCGTAGCTGGAATGTCGCCGGAGAAGTTGTTAGCTCCGAGATCCATGTACCGGAGAGTGGAAAGCCGGTCGATGTCATCTGGGATAGGACCCACAAAAAAATTAAATGACAAGTCCAAGTACTGAAGCTTTGAGCAGTTATATAGAATTGTTGGAAATCCATAGGGTATGTAGTTCCAGGCCAAGTCAAGATAGGTGAGGTTCTTGAGGTCACATATTGAAGCTGGGATTGTAACGGTGATGTTCATATCGCGGAGGATAAGACTGGTGACCGTTTCGTTGGTGCAGGAGACTCCGGTCCAGTTGCACAGCGGAGTTGCGGCGGTCCACGACTGGAGCAACGGTGGATAGCCTAGTTGTTGCTTGAGGTTGGATAGGACGGTTTGTTCTTGGCTGTTGTCATTTTGTGAAATGACCGTGAAGGGTAGAGAGGGTAGGAGGAGGAACAGGGAGAGGGCCAGGAATGTGAGGGGTAGTTTGGACATTTGGAGTTGACTGCCAGTGTTCCGGTTCATTAATCTGGTTGGATTTTGCTGGGAAGGTAAAAAAGAGGTGGGGAAACCAACGGTTGTTGGGTTTCAGATTTTTTGAGCTGAGCTGAGCTGAAGAAGGGAGCATGAAGAGGAGGCTATATGTAATATGGGTTGAGGGAAGTGAAATGACAGTTAAAATTGCAATAATTACGTGCCCACCACTGGAATGGAAAGTGATTAGATCAGTCAAAAGTGAAAAGTGATTTTGGTTCAGGCACAGACCAACTGAATCTACCCAATGATTTCATTTCAAGTTTCAACCATCAAATTATTTAATGGAATAGATAAGTTTGATGCATCGAGGAAAATAATTTAACGGATTAGATAAGTTTAAGAATACCATGAAAGTATTCATATTTTGAATAAACTAGAAACTGAACACCAAACTTGTGCACAAGTAAATTGTTTGAACTCCATATTCCATGGGTTGCTTTACTCATACTGTGGGTTTAGTTTGCAAAAGGTAAAACCGCCCTTCTTCTTTATTTTCTTCAAAAAAAGGAAAACAAAAAAAAGAAAGTACTGAAATTATATTTTCTTGGCCTTAGGAGTGAGTGGCAATTATGTAGTTGTGGAAACAATAGTGGTGCAATCATTTTGATGGTCAAAGTGTGTTAGAGGCCAAAAGAGGAAGGGACCCAGAAGACGACTTCAGTGTTACTGGTTAAGATTTACTTTCTCTGCCTCCACATGATTTTCCAAGGTTAGATAGCAACCACTAAGAAAGAATGAATGGGGACCCCGCTGGCAGGCAGCCGTCCTTCTAGACTAATGACGTCACCTCACTTCTGGAAGTTTGACCGACGAATTTTCAAATAGTGCTCGTCTTAGGATATTATTAGATCCCAGTTCTAGGTTTATCAATATATAGATCTATGCATCCTAGAATTACCTCTTTTATAACCCAAAAATTTGCCTTTGAATAATTAAAAAATATATTAAAATCTAGTTATAAGATTGAATGATTTATATCTATGACAAATAATTTAAATGAGTAATAATGTAAATATATATCATGTACGTATTACTCACTTTTTTTATAAAATTAAAAGTTAACCTTTTAATTAGAATAATAATAACGACTATTCTAAAATATGTCAAGTGCTGTTTTAATTTAATCTAGAATAAAAGTGACTATATTTTTTTGAACTTGAAGCAACATGAAAACTTAATAATATTTTTATCAAAAAGCAAATAATGATATATACAGCAAACCAAAACATAGTTTAGCAGATACATTATTATTATTATTATTATTATCCTTTCAATTTAATCTAATAACGTAACCTATTTTAATCTATATTTTCAAAGATTCTAAATTTTTTTTAAAATATCTTTATAGAATGTAGGCTTAAGAAGAAATATAATGTTATTTTTAATTATTATGATATGCTAATTGTAATTGATTATATGATTGGATAATTTATAGCTTTAGCTGTAACATAGTTTAGCAGAGTATTTTATATTTTATATGATCATTTATATATCATCAGTCACATCTCTCCTATTCTGGTAATTAGCCAAATAATGTTTCCATTGGGCTCCAAACGCCACTGATTTATTTCGTTTGAGATTCAGGCTATGGGCGACGTCAACATCGGATACATAAATTTTATATTAAAATTATAATAAAAAAAATTTAGACAATAATACATATAACCTGCAGTGGGATGACTAGTTATAAATTAATTAAGAAAAAATATCTAATTATCTGGTAGCCATCTATTTTTAATATATTATATAATTTTTTAGGGTAAATGAAATGATATCAATTAAAACAATAAAAGAGTAAAGCTGAATTAAAAGATGAAATTAATTAAATTATAAATGTTTCACTAACCAACATGGGGTTATTGGTCAATTCACAGCGATTTGAAGAAAATAAAAGATTTACGTGGATTAAAATAATAAAAGGAGGAAGAAAGATTAATTAATTAAAAAGGTAAATCTAGAGTGTGGATGTTTCACTAACCTAGGTAGAGAAACATAGGGTTAATTATAAGGGATTTAGAAGTGGATTAGTAAAAATCCATCCGTTTAAAAATGTAAAATGGAAGTTGATCTGATCATCTCCAACTTAATAAAATCTGATCCACTTCTGGTAAAAGATATTTATTTATGAATTGCTGATGACTGATTTAAAAAACTATATGTGGATGTAGAATTTTTTTTTTTAAAAAAAAAGAAATAAAAAATGGAATCCACCAGCCCCAAAAATCCAATTTATTTTATATATAATTTTTTTTTTCTAGAAAAGAAATTAACGCGAACAGATGATGATTTTCCACAATAGGACCCCATCAATAATGCCAAACACGGTTGCGCGTGCGTAGTGGTAAACGTTAATCAACGTTGAGTCAATAAAGTTGATGGAGGGAGGATCTTCGGTCCTTGTGGAAAATCATGCAATTTTAAGGATGAGACAAAAATTATGAAAAATAGATGATGGGACTTTGCACTCGTTTATTACTATTTAAGATGACAGACTTCAACGCAATCACAATGGTGAACGTATTTATATTCACACATTTAAATGCCAAATGCTCTGAAGAAGGAGAGGATTAAGATTCATTTTAACCCCTCAACTATTTTGAAATATTCAATTCAACTTAATTTTAATTTTTTAGCTATTAAATCTTAATGAGATAGTTATCGCAAGGGAACACCACGTAATTATCTTATTATCGCTTCAATAACAAGTGTAGAAATTAGAGTACTGAATCTTTTATTGTAAGTGAATTTAGTGGTAGAAATGATGATCATGTGGGCAATGAGGTAGACGATGATAAGTGAGCAAGAAGTAGAAAGAGGATAAGGTGGAGGAGAAATAGCAATCTCTCATGCAATTATTTTCAAACTTGGCAGATTTTGAATTGGTTAAAACAATAAGGGTGAGACATTCAAGGCGAAGGATTTGGGATTATTTGATAATGTTTTGGCTATGGTAAAAATAGACAAAAAAAAAAAATTAAGGAAAACCCATATTTTGTTCTTTGCACTTTCTTTTCCTTAGTTTTTTCTCTCGCATTTTTATTTCTATAAATTATCTCCCTATAATTTCATTATTGTTGAATTTTGTCTCTTATAATTTTATTTCTATAAATTGTCTTTCTACACTTTTATTTTAATTAGCATTTTTCTCCTCCTTAATAGAGCGTGAAAATAAAAATATAGGGAGAGATGTTAACAAAAATAAAAATGCAGGGAGCAATTTATAGAAATAAAAATATAAGTGGTAAAATTCAATAAAAATGAAAATGTAGGGAAACAATTTGTAAAAATAAAAATGCAAAGGATAAAATTCAAAAAAAATGAAAGTACAAAAATCAAAATATGTGTTTTTTGAAAAAAATTATTATAATAGGAGTGATGATAATGGTAAAGATTGAAAAAAAAAAAAAAAAAAAAGGAGAGAGAGACTGGGAGGAGGAAAAGATGTGGGGTGGAGGTGGGCTAGTGTGGCGTCGTTGAAGAAGATGAGTTCAATTAAGGAAGGAAAGAATATTTTTAAATTAAACAAGTTTTGATTAGAAGAAATTAATTTATTTGTTAATTTAAATATTTCATGATTGATTTTATGCTTCTTAAATGGTATCTGATATATATACCTAATTGAGTCAAAATTGAGTTTATTTTGATTGATTTTAGAATAATTTAGATTTAGTAGGCAAGAAAAATAAATTGAATGTTTTAAAACAATAAAGGGACTAAAATGAACCTTAGTTCAAAAAGAAAAATTGTTTGCATGTATGAGAAAAATGATTAATATGTAGAATAGTGTTTTGAAAATAAGGACTAACTGATAAAATAAAATACCAGAAGTAATGATTAGTTCAATAAAATACCAGAAGTAATTATAAATTAGCTTTTCGTTTTTATTTTTTATTTTTTGATATTATAAATATTTTCTGATATTCTTTATTTAAATTTTTTAAATTAACTAAATTGATCAATTAATTATTTTGATATCCATTCTAATTATAAAAATATCTTATAATCACAATTATAATGACTACATAAATTCATACTGCTATAAAGTTTAGGTAAGCCTTATTATGAGTTCATATAGATGAATAATTAAAAATGTTCTATCACAATTGCACACAACAAATTACGCATATATCTAAGTATATAACTTTATCTTCGCATCAAATTAATTCTATAAAATACTAAATAAATTGGAAAATTGAAGAAAATAAACCCTTTTATTGAAAAAAAAAAAACCAAGAGAAAAGCTCGATTAACTTGCTATTGCTAACTTAATGAACAAGTTTATTAATAAAACAAGCAACAACCCTGAAACTTGAAGGGTTGTGGCCCTATGGGTTATACTTAAAACTTGAAGGGCTTGTAGGTTTTGAGACCCTTATTCAAACCTTGAATAGCACTCCATGCCACAACCATGGTAACAAGGAAACAAACCAAGTTCAAAATCTCTAACCGTAACCATCTAATGCTCCATGGTTTAATCTTGTTTTGGGCAACGTACATCTCCACAGGGAAATAGACTGTCATGGGCCAATAGGAAAGAGCACCAAGGAGTGCAAGTACGTCATTGAAGAATGGAAGAGCCATGGCAATCAGAGTTGCCATCACCACAAATGCTGTTCTCCAAGTTAGCCTTAATAAGTTGATGCTAAAATTCACTCGTTTCTTGCTTATACTTAGTGGGTATTCGATGTTTACAAATTTGGACGTGGGCCACCTCGTTCTGGCCCATGATTCTACTGCTTCGAATACAGGCTGGGATAATACCTGTCAAAAGAAATTATAAATTTCTATTTTTATTAATAAAATATTAAAAGTAATGAAAGTGTGAAAATGTCAGGAATTCAGTTCCTAACTTCTTGCAATAAGAACTCTAATTTATCAATTCTATCCTCATTGTAAGTTTTTTTTTTCAATATATTAGAATTATTGATATTTAAAAATGGTGTTTTTAGATAAAAGCTAAATATTAATTAAACTGACTTGAATTAAGCATATAAATTTGGTGTCAACCATAAAGTTAAAATAGTATCAACATGTAAAAAATGACATCAATTTGGCACCTACCAAGTTTCATATATTTGTATACAATTGGAAGAGAGGAGAATTCAACAATCTATGGTCTTTATTTTAAATAAACGTAGTGCAACCAACTTAATTCCAAACATTAATTACTTTTGTATTTTAATAATCCCTCAAAAGCTTAAATAAATGTAGAAGCTTTGACTTTGAGGCATTTGGGTGGTCCATTTCAACTATTTACTATTTAGTGGCCATTAATATTTCTAAGTGAGGCTATCTATGACATCATTTTCAATGCTAATAGCATTTTTTCATAATAAATAATATTTTAAAGATTTTTAAATATAAAAATTTAATAAAATTAAATGATTGTTATGAGATGAAAGAGGAAAAAAATTTTAATAAAGAAAATAAAAATAATATATATTAATTAATATCTTATATAGGAAATTAAAATATTTTAATGATAATTAAAGCGGAGAGTAAAATTTGACTCTCTATATGTAGAGAACCGAATCAATTTTTTACTCTAAATTAAAAATAAAATAATGGACACTTTTTTTAAAATTGACTCTTGAAAATAAAGAATTTTACTCAAATAAAAAGTTTATTAGAAATGCTATTACTGTTCTAATTTGCATACCCACTAGTCAAATGTGCATGAAATATTAATAATGTATGTTCTATTGATACTATATATGTCTATACCATATATATGTGATATACAAAAGGAGAATGAAAGTGAATTTTTGAATATAATTATAATTTATAATCATACATTATCCTTTAATTTTGTTGGTTGTAGAAATAAAATTAGATCTACAAAATAAAGGGAAAAAATTATTAGAATAAATAACTACACCTAAACAATTGAAAGTTGGTGAATTGATTGTCCATTATTTCAAAGTGTGAATTAAGTGAGATTTTGTTTCTCTAAATGCATATTTATAATTTATATAATATAAAGGTGGAAATAGAGGAAAAAAAAAATTAATGGACTAAAAAAGACATGATAAAAATTAGCAATGGCTATTTGAATTTTAATTTCATTTATTGATCTTTATACTAAAATAGAAAAATTTTCTAATATAAATTATCTTATAATTTTAAACATTTAATTTATAGTTTAAATGTAGAGATATTATTATTTAGTTGAGTAAAAGTGGGACTAGGTGGGAACCTGATATGCACCGAAGAGATGCACCACAATGCAGAGGTTGGCCAACTCAATCAACCAGAAGGGCTCGTGAAAACCCGTTAGCATGTTACCAGGTGCATTGTTTCCAAATGCGGCGTACCCAAAGGAACCACACATCATGTAGAAAGTAGTTGATGTCAACACAGCTACTGCGTTAGCTTTCTTCATCACTTTATTTTCAGAGGGTGTGGATCTTAATGTATCCTAATAATTCATGAAAAAATGGCCTCAACTATTGATTTTGAGATAATTGGTATATGAATGAATTTATAGCTCTTACTTGGATTTCAATTAATATTGGAGAATATGCACATGCAAATGCCATATCACCAATGGCTCCAAACATTCTCCAAATTTTATCTTGTGTGCTTAAATCCACCCCAATTTCTACTCCACTCAAAGTTGTTTTCCCTCCTTGTCCTGTTTTACATGGACAAAAATATAATGAAATCTATTAATTTTCCATACTTCGGTTCCATTTGTTTTGCAGAAGATGTTTTTTTAAAAAATATTTTTTAATATTTAATATATTTAAAATCAATTAATAAAAATATTTTCTGATTAATAGAAAATTAAATTAAAATGGCTTCTTATTTTTGAAAGATAACATTATTTTTTAGATTTTGATAAATTTCTATAAATAAAAAATAAATTATATAAACACATATCTATTAGTGTATTTGTTATCATCGGTCAAATTTGACCATTAACACTTCATCATTGATCACTGACACTCAATAAATAGCATACAAATTTTTACTTTTAATTTAGTTTTTTATATTAAATAAATAAAATAAATATTAAATATTTATATTCTTAATTTTATTATAATTTAATGATTAGAAATTTTTTTAATATATTATAAATATCAAAAATATTTTTCTTGAAAAATATTTTTTTTTGGATAAGTTATTTTTGTTATACATACAAAGTCTTAATTAATGTCATTTCTTTTAGAGTTTGGTCAGATGAAATAAATATAATTCTAGTATTAAATTGAAATTATAATTCTAATGTTTGGACCGTAAAGTAATATAATTAGAATTGAGTTAGAATTATAATTATAATTATAATTTTAGTGTTTGAATACAAAATCACATAATTAAAATCATAATTATAGTTTTGATGTTTAAAATTATAAAAATATAGAATTATAAGCTTCAATTTAATTCTAATGTTTGATTCAATTCAATTCCATTTGATTTCTTTTAAAAAAAATCAGTGAATTCAACTCGGTTAGATTTTTTTAAAAAAAGCAGTAAATTCAACTTGATTCAATTTTTAGGTAAAAAATTTTGATTTTCAAATCAATATACATTAAATTTCTATTAAATTAAATCAATATAATTCAATCTTATTTAAATTTTATTATTTATATTAAAAATGTAAAAATTATTAAAATATAATATTTAAATTAAAAATATTTAAACATATATTATAGAATTATTATTTATATTAAAAATATTTTTAATTTTTTAAAAAATGGAATCAAAATCAAATTAAATTATAAATAAACCAAATTGGTCCGGTTTGATTTGATTTGTTTTGTATTTTAAAGTTTGAATTTTCAGCTTTTGATTCAATTTGATTTGGTTCAATTTAACTTCATTCAATTTGTAAATTAATTTGATGTGATTCGGTCTGTATTTTTTAAAATTTTTGATTTTTCTATTTAGTTCGATTCAATTTGGTTTGGTTATAATTTTTTAATGATTTAGAATTTTAATTCTTATGTATTAGGTTGAGAATTTAAAAATGGAATAAACTTAATATTTTGAATTTCATAAAATTATTGTGAAACTATAATTCTAATTCTGAATCAATTATTCAAATAATAAAATTAAAATTCTATAATTTAATTTCAATTCTAAATTCTAAAGTCAATTCTATTATTCAAACAAACATTTTTTTATCTTGATTTGATAGTTTCTTGAAAAATTGTGTCCTAAAAATCTGATTTTTATTTGGAAAAGCTTCATCTTTGGTGCATAGACTACTAAGCCATCATTTAAACTTTTTAACCAAGGAAATAAAAATTTTAAGAATTGAAGATAACCTTCAAAATCCTTTAATACAAAAAAGAATTAAGAATTTAGAAAACCTTTTTCAAAATAATGTCTATGCCACCATTTCCAATGCATTTTGAAATAGAAAAAAGCATGTAGTCCTTTAATACAAAAAAGAATTAAGGATTTAGAAAATCTTTTTCAAAATAATGTTTGTGCCACCATTCTTAATACTTTTGGAATAGAAAAAGACATTTTGTCAATTTATCTTACATTAAGAATTTTGACGAAAGAAATATTCTCACACGAGCCCAAAGCTATTTATATGAATGAAGAGCTACAGGCTCATTGTCGAAAGGAAATCCAAGACCTCCTACACAAAGGATTAATTAGAAAATCTCTTTCTTTTTGGAGTTGTTCAGAGTATTTGCTATATTATAAAATTAATTAATTTAAGCATAACATTTTTATAAAATTTTTTGTTATTTCATGGTGATAATCAGGTAAAGATTTTGAATTAAAAAACCTTTTTTTATTCTTTTATATAAGTTGAAATACTTTTACAATTTGGCAGATTGTATATATCTTTTTTAGTACATTAGAAAGTAATTATGCACAAATACATCGAGTCATTGCTTATATTCGGTACATCAGAAAGTAATATTTTTGTTTTGAATCCAAATTCACTATGGTATTAGTCAAGAACAATTTTTTTTTTTTTTTTTTTTTTAAAAAAAGAGAACTATATTTTACCTGAAATGACCTTGGCCATTGCAAGTCCAATCCCAATTGAAGCATAAGCAAAAGACATGGTAGCAGCAATGATGGAGAGCCATGAAAGCTTATGGAAATTTGGGATTTGAGACGCAAAAATTTCAGCAATTCCAAGCCCAAGCATGTACCAATTACTAGAAAACTTGCAAGAAGCTCCATGACCGTCCTTGTGGAAACAATTTGATTCTCTTATGGTCCTAATTAAAAGGAAAAACCCCTTACATATATAATTAACTGCGACACTAAACTAAGATTCGTTAAAAATCAATCAAAACACCAACTTACACCATGCTTATAGATGCTGTAATCGTGTAGCCAATTGTGGACCCACTTAAGAAAACACATTGAACAAACCCACAAGCCTTGTGCATTCTTTCACCTGATTATACAAAACTAATAACCCTTTAATACATATCAGAACCTAATTCATCAAGTAAAGACGTTACCTAGATAGGCATTAACAGTTTCCCTGTAGGTGTAATTTCTCTTGCCAGTGAGTGGATTTGGATATCTGTAACAATCAGCTAGAAGACCACAAGTATAATAAGTAATGCATGAGAAAGCCGAAAGAGTGGCTAGCCCAACTATCCATCCAAGTTGTGCAATAGCCCATGCTAGTGAAAGCACTCCAGCCCCTATAATTGCTGTTATAATATGTGCACTTGCAGTCCACATAGTCCCTGCACATATTCATTTCTATTTCAAGGATCTAACGCTGTTTTTTCCTCTTTTTTTTTTTAGTCATTTAATTTCTATTAGATTTCAATCTTGCAACTCCAGTATCAATAAAACTCATTGGTTGATACCAATATATTTGCGCCTTAACCTTCAACTAATAATTGAAAAAAACTGAACATCTTCTGGAAAATAAAAATTATTATAGAGGGAGAGAGATTGTATGTCGTACCAGTTCTTTTGGGTTTGCCATCATCGTCTACAAGCTCTACAACCAAACCAGATTTGCATATTTCTTGTTGGAGTTCTTGATCCATTACACCACTCCTCTTTACCTTTTTAGTGTTCTCACTCTCTCTTTAGCGGGAAGTAATATCGAGGTTGTTGAAGTAGGAGAACAGGAAGTTACAACAATATAAGGAGTTGAGCCTGTTGCTTTAGGTTCTAAAATAAGCTTATAAGTAACTAAATTCGGTTTTTTAGTGGCTATAAATTCTTTATACATTATAAAAAGTATATATACTCAAATGTAGAAATAAAAAATGTATAATTAAATTTAATAAAAAATTTATAAAACTAAAAAAGAATCAAATATGACTTTAAATTACGTCATTAATTGGTAAGACCCATCACAAAATCATTTCTTTTTTATTTACTTTTTAGTGCCTTTAAAATTAAATCCGTCAATGAAATTAGTCAATTTTTAAGTCAATTGATTCAATTCATTTGATTCAACTGATTATAATAAATACAATTTTAAAATATCATTAAAATAGTTTTAAAAAATAATAAATAAATGATGTATTATAATAATTTAAAATAAAAAAATAATTTTAAAAATGATTCAAAACTAATTAAATTAAGTAACAATCTAACTTTTGATTTTACTGGCCTAATCTATTAATCCAATCAGATTTTTTTAAAAAAAAAATGCTACATAATCTTTTACTTTTGTATCGTCTGTTAATCTGTCTTATAATAAAATTACTTGAAGAGTAATATTATCTAAAAATTATTATCAAAATAATAAGTAACACAATAAATAAATTAATAGGCCGTATAAAGCATAACTCTTAAAACTGAGTTTTTCTTATACATGGATGGTGGGATTGAGGACTCCATGACAGTTTTTCCTATATGTGTGTTAGTGTGGTGTGGGTGATGGGATTGGGGAAATCTTCGAATCACAATAATAATGGGTAAAAGCTTTCTTTATAATAATCATTAAATGGAGATCGTTGAAAGTTGAATTTGTTTCACATTATTAAATTATTGAGCTGTTATAATGTATATATGTAAATTGAGTAAATTTTTCTTAAGCTAGTTTTTAAAATTGAATTTTATTCAATTCTATTATTTAATTTCATTTATCATAATATTAGAGTCGGACTTTTATATGTGATGATGAATTTATTTATGCCTATTTATGTCGCATTAGATGTGAGGGAGAGTATATAATAAACACTTCTTTTGAACTAACTTTTAAAAATGAATTCTACAATTTTATTTGACAGACTTAACACAAAAACAAAGTTACACGTGATTGATATCTTTAATTTTGTTTCTACTATATGATTCTTGTATATGATATGATTGGTTATCTTTAATTTTTTTTTCTAGTATATGATATGTTCAATTGATTAAATTTGTGAGTTATTTATGATAATTTTCCCATTTTAATAATCAGACATACATAAATTAGATGACAGAAAATTAACAACTTTATTTAGCTGGCAATTACATTAATTCTTTATGAGTGTTTGGTTGCAGGATTGCTAAAGGAAAATAATTTAAAATATTAAATTTTAGTATTTAGTGTACATAAAAATATTATATTCTCAAAAAAAATTAAATTCTTGAATATATAGGTCATAGTCATTACTTTCCTATCAGTGCGGGCAAGTACTTTTCCACCTCTATGTCTGTTATAAAATGATATAATTATGTATAGATAATAATATTCTTAATTAATATAATAGATAAATATATATAACCTTATACGTAATTTTATTTACTAAACCAAAACAAAATTATAGGAAGTTGAAGTCTTTTATTATTTATTAAGTAATTAGGTCATTGTTAGATTTTTTTTTTTTTAAATTTTGTTATCATGAAACTATATATTTGAATGTTTATCTTGGCTAGCTAGCATGTTTAATAAATCTATATGATAAAATTTGTAAACTATATATATTTCACATTGAGTTGATCATCTTGACAAATTTATAATCATTTAGTTCTTTAAATAATATTTAGGGTTTAGGACTAAATTGATCATTATGATAAATTTTATTGTATAAAATATACAAATTAATTAAATAAATATACAATTGCATTAAGGACATAATAATAATCTAAATTAATATTTTTCAACTTTCTTGGGTATAAACTAAACACATTACTTTTGAATTTCCAGAAAAATCTTATATATAACCAAATATCAAAACTATACATTCCTATAATTACTTTCTAAAATTTACTTTTTCAGTAAAGTAATTCTAAATAAGAATATCAAATTCTAGCAACCAAATGCCCCTTAATAATTTTTAGTTGCAATAAAAAAATATTATATTCAGTGAAAACTGTGTTTAACTTTATATTAAAAGCACATTTACTATTGTTATTATCAATAGCAATTTTGAGAAAAAAAAATAAAAGAATTTGTCTTCATTAATTAATAATAAATTTTTCCTAATATAAGTTTTAAGAGTTAAATTTATTTTTGAGAAATTAAATTTATTTTTGAGAAAATTTAAATTTAAATTGAAAGATTGAACTAACTATTTTTTTTTCAAACAGTTACAAATACCTCCAATCTTAAATAATTAGAGTTTTTACATTAATGAATACCAAACAGGGTTCAAATATAACCTACAAATGGATTTATTCAATTTATTTATCTTTTAACAAGTTGTGCTGTTTTGTCAAAAAAAAAAAGACTGTAAATCATCATCATTATAAAAAAAAAAAAATTAGACTGTAAATCATCATCATCATCATCATTATTATTATTATTATATATAAGATTTCGTGCAAAATCTAAACAAATCTTAAAAGCTTTTAAACTTTCATTAAATAGACTAAAACTCATATAAAAGAAGATATAAAAAAACCCCATATAGAAAATTAGTAATACAGATAGATGAAGTAATACAGATAGATGAATAAATGAAGGATTAAATTATAATCGATTAAGTTATTTAAAATAAAATTAGAAAAAATAAAAGGAAAAGATTTTTACTTGTTGAGAGAAAAAAAAGAGCATATCATGTAAATATTGAAACTTGTAAGAAATAAAATATCTCTTTTTTTTTAATTTATAATTAAGTATAAAGATTAAATTTAAAAAAAAAAGTGATGTTTTATGGATTTTCTAAATCAATAAATAAATCGAAATAAAAAAAATTTTGAAAGTAGGGATAGAAAAAGTATGTAGTATTGAAAATTGTCATTTTTCTTCTGCCATAACAAATTTTTGCTGTCACCTTATGTCAGAGAGGCGCAAAACTATTTAGGGATTTATGCTCTTTATGTGAATTAACATCAACCAGCCCACCCAAATCAAATACCTAGTTGTCTGGTGTATCTAAGATTTATTAAGAATTATTTATGGTCGATGATCAATTTTATATTGATGTTTTAGTTATTAATAGTGTTGAAAATGATTTTATATTGATATTTTAATTCATAAATTTTTTTAGATATAGTATGATTATTTATAAATAAAAATATCTTTTGTTATTATCAAAAAATTAGAAATTATTTAGGATATATATTTGTGTTAATGATTAATAATTATGTTGCATAGAAACACGTTATATTACAAACATTAAAAATAATAATTTTAAAATGTTAAGATATGATATGGCATATAAATAATCTCTTAAAAAATTAATTCTTATGCATATATACTAAAATTAATTTAAAACATTAAGATATGATATGACATTAGATTAAGTTTTTCAGATGATTTAAGTAAGTTTTTCAGATGATTTAAGTCTATCTATATATCCAGTGAATCCAATATATATTGTTGAGTTCTTAAGCCATCTTAACTAGACTGGATCGCTAGGTGAGTACTTAAATTTGATTCCAAAATAATACTGAAAAATCAATTAATATTTTCCAGATGAATTTTTTTTATGTAATTAACAAATATATTCATTAAATTATTATCTATAGTTTTTTTTTTTCGGATCACTGAGCATTAAGTACCAGGAAAAAAAAACTGTAATTATTACATAATTTTTTTCTCATCTGTGACAATTAAAAAAAAAGAAAAAGAAGATATTTTACCCCCAAGGATATAGCAGTAATATAATAGCAACATATATAAATGTTTAGTTCATCCAAAAGTAGATATATATAGGCTCTCATTTAAAAAAAAAGACGGTAATTATTACAAAAAAAAAAAAGGATATGGCACTGATTAATTACGAACTAAAAAATTTATATCTGTTCATCTGATATAGTACATATATATAAGCTCTCTCTTGATCTTCTTTCTTCTTAATTATAAATGTTCTCGTTCTATCTTTCTACATAATCCCATATATAGTCAATGATAATAATATAAAGCCCATATAAGATGTTAGTGAAATCCCTTTCTTTTTCTTCCTTTAATGGGGACAAGAAAAAGGACCACAATTAAAGAAAAGCGGAAAAAAAAAGGATCAGCTATATCTTCTTTTGGAGGTTCTTGAATTGAATGAATTGTGGCGGACAGTTCTTTTGATGACATGCTAAAAAGGATTAGCTATATCTTCTTTTTTCTGTTGATCTTTAACGCAGAACCAATCCAAGTGTCTATTATCATATGCATTACTTTAGCCAAATTATCACCAAGGTTTAAAGCTTATTGTATAACTTAGGAAGAAAAGTTGGATTTCTCCACAGTTTTAGCAAACTTATTGCGTGCACAAATATTTAACATAATATTTCACACATTTGTATCCTTTGTTCTCTGAGCCTTTTTCTTTTTTTGGGAAATTAAGTTCTTGATAAGATAATTCATAAAATTTCTTAAACTTAATGCATTTCTTTTAGCCCAAAACTGTTTTGGCATATTTAATTATATTAAGAATGAGAAACAAAATTTTATTCTAAAATAAGTACTTCAGAATTCTAATATTTTCATCTGGTATATTCATATAATAGAAATAATAATGAGATATTTTAAATTTTGAAATCCCAATAAAATACCAAATGTAAAATAGAATTGAAATTTTATTCTATTTTCATTTATTAGCGTATCAAAAATGCTCTTTATGTAGTGCATTTATTTTTCTTAAATTTTCCTAATTGATGATCATCAACAACTCCTTATCCAATGGTGCCTTCTGATAGACTATAAAATCATATGAACAATGGTATAAAAATCCGCAAAACATGTTTTACGATTCTTTAAATTTGTGTGATTATATTATTCAACTTTATATTTTGATTCATATACGTTGAGCTTTGAACTTTTTTTTTTATTAAGAATTTTGGTCAAAATAAATATGAAATTGATGAGAAATTTATAAACAAATTAAAGCATTAAAAACTTATATTTTTTATAATTAAAATGACTAAAATTATAAAAGGAATAAACTTAAGTTTGTAACTCTAAATATTTCATGTTTTATCAATCAAATAGTGCATTTATTTAAAGGCCTATTGGTAAAAAAAATCCAAACTTTTGTGAGTTTTGAGGATTATATTCAATTTTTCTAATTTTAATAAATTTACTCAATTTTACACAATTCTTGGTAATCATAGGCAATTTAAAATTTTGGTCAAAATTAAATGACACGACCAGTGATGTATCGTCTATGTAACATTGAATTTTAAAATTAATGAACCCATTGAATATATTCTTTTTAAAATTCAATTTTACATGAACGACATGTCATATGTCATGTGATTTTGATAAAAATTCTAAATTTGTCATATTTTATAAAATTGGATCATTTTACTAAAATTAAAAGAATTGGATATAATTAATAAAACATACAAAGGTTTGAGATTTTTAACCGATAAACCTTGTTTAAAATAATGTGATTTTTTCTAGTAACTTTAAATTGCTATTAACAAAATTCTCTATTTCATATTTGATATCATCAAAGTCCTTAATACAACTTATCTAATATTATCTTTCATTTAAAATAAAATTTAAAAAAAATACAGACTTAGATGATTTATTGATTTAAACTTAATTATATTGAAATATTGCAATAATTATACAATTTAAACTTATATTTTAAAAAACAAAAATATATTTAGAAAACAATACACTGAAACCATAATATGCATGAATTAACAAATTAAAATCATTCATAATAATCGATAATCCAGTAACTTAATAAGAAAATCTCAACGATTCTACAAGTATATACCATAAAAAAAAAAAAATTGAAAAACCTTGGAATTAAGTTACTGCTTGAACTTCTTTTTCATTATTGAAATCACCAATTCCATTCCCGTAATTGCAGCTTCCGCTAACTTAATAACTCATATTCCAAAGACGCTACAATCATGGCCAATCAAACTCAAAAAATTGAAAATCGAATTTTAAAAAATACAAATCAAGTCGTGTCTAATAGATTTATAAATTAAACCAAACAATTGTTTTGGTTCAATTTAATTTTTGTGCAATTCGCTTTAAATCAAATTTTTAAAAAATTATTTAAAGATATTTTTAATATAAATAATAATTCTTATAATATATTAAAAAAATTTAATATAATAATATATTTTTGTATTTTAATATAAATAATTAAATTTAGATAGAGTTTAATTATTTTGATTTGATTTTATATAGGTTCTATTTAATTTGATTTAATTTTATTAAAAATTTGATCAGTTTAGTTTAACTAAAATTTTTTTACTTAAAAATATGTTAAGTTGAATTAACTATTTTTTTAAAAAATCAAATTAAACTAAAATTATATTTAAATCAAAATGAATGAATCAAACTGATTTAATTCAGTTATTTTTTGCGGTTTTTACCAAAATATGTCCACATCTAGCCGTTAGCATATGTCCTTCAGTTGCCTATAATAACACAATATAGATATAAATCAAAGTGATTAAACAAGCACTTTCAGATGAGTTTCACAATAACAAGAGTAGAAATTAGAGTATTGAATCTTTTTATTGTAAGTGAATTCAGTGGTAGAAATGATGATTATGTAGGCAATGAGCCTGACAATGATAAGTGAGCAAAAAGTAGAAAGAGCATAAGATGGAGAAGAAAGAACAATCTCTCACGGAACTATTTTCAAATTTGGCAGATTTTGAATTAGTTTAAAGAAGAAGGGTGAGACATTCAAGGTGAAGGATTTGGGATTATTTGATAATGTTTTGGCTATGGTAAAATTAGGAAAAACGCATATTTTATTCTTTTTTTTTTTTTTTTGGAGTTTTATCCCTCACACTTTTATTTCTACAAATTGTCTTCTCGTAGTTTCATTTATGTTGAGTTTTGCCTTTTGCAAATTTATTTTTACAAATTATCTTTCTACACTTTTATTTTTGTTAATATTTCTCCCTTCATTAACAGAGTGTGAAAATAAAGTATAAGGAGATATGCTAATAAAAATAAAAATATAGGAGGACAATTTATAAAAATAAAAATGCAGGGAGACAATTTGTAGAAATAAAAATATAAGGATAAAACTCAATAAAAATGAAGTATAAGGAAACAATTTGTAGAAATAAAAGTGTAAGGGACAAAATTTCAAAAAAATGAAAATACAAAAAGCAAAAAATTCGTTTTGCCAAAAAATTATTATAATAGGAGTGATGATTAAAAAAAAAAGAAAAAAAAGAGAGACTATGGGAGGAGGAGGAGATGTGGTGTGGTGGTAGGCTAGTGTGGCGTGTTGAAGAAGATGAATTCAATTAAGAAAGGAGAAAATAGTTTTTAATTAAACAAGTTTTGATTAGAAGAAATTATTTTATTTGTTAATTTAAATATTTCATGATTGATTATATGTTTCTTAAATGGTATTTGATATAGACACCTAATTGAGTCAAAATTGAGTTTATTTTGATTGATTTTAGAATCATTTAGATTTAGTAGGTCAGGAAAAATAAAATTGAATGTTTTGAAACAATAAAGGGACTAAAATGAACCTTAGTCCAAAAAGGAAAATTGTTTGCATAAATATTTTTCTGATATTCTTTTTAAAATTTTTTAAATGAACTAAATTTGTCAATTAATTATTGTGATATCCAATCTAATTATAAAAATATCTTATAATCATAATTATAATGACTATATAAATTTATAGCGTTACGAAGTTTAGGTAAGCCTTATTATGAGTTTATATCGATGAAAAATTGAAGAAAATAAACCCTTTTATTGAAAAAAAACAAGAGAAAAGCTTGATTAACTTGCTATTGCTAACATAATTAATGAGTTTATTAATAAAACAAGCAAGAACCCTGAAACTTGAAGGGTTGTGGCTCTATGGGTTATACTTAAGGGTTTGTTTGAATTGAAGGTTTATAAAGGGTTGGAAGAGTTATTAATAGAATAAAATGGATGAGTTTGGTTTGAACAAAAAATGTTAATTTATATTTGTGTTTGTGACGGTAGAAATGAAAAGAAATGATTTGAGTTTGAAACTATGGAAACACTCCAGTTTGGAGTGTTTCAATATAAGGGTTGCGGTGATTTTGGATGAGTTTACCAAACTCTTGAAAATCAGTTTGTTTCACTTCAACACCTCCTATCTAAATATAAAATTATTTTATAAACCAGTTATTTCCATTTCATTCATTTATAAACTCTTAATCCAAACAACCTCTAAAACTTGAACTCATAATAACTTTTGTAGCCCTAATTTGGTGTATATATATATATATATATATTAGAGTTTCTACGATGAAAAGTTCTATAGTTTAATCACTAGCCATCATTTCTTATTAATTAAATATTTCAATACAAGATAAGCTCAATATAAAGCTATTTTTTTCTTAAAATTATAATAAAAAAATTTTAGACAATAATACATATAACATGCAGTTGGATGACTAGTTATGAATTAATTAAGAAAAAGTATCTAATTATCTGGTAGTCATCCATTTTTAATATATTATATAATTTTTTAGGGCAAAAGAAATGATATCAATTAAAACAATAAAAGAGTAAAGCTGAATTAAAAGATGAAATTAATTAAATTATAAATGTTTCAGTAACCAAGGGTAAGTAAACATGGGGTTATCGGTCAATTCACAGCAATTTGAAGAAAAATAAAAGATTTACGTGGATTAAAATAATAAAAGGAGGAAGAAAGATTAATTAATTAAAAAGGTAAATCTAGAGTGTTAATGTTTCACTAACCTAGGTAGAGAAAGTAAACAAACATGGGGTTAATTATAAGGGATTTAGAAGTGGATTAGTAAAAATCCATCCATTTAAACATGTAAAATGGAAGTTGATCTGATCATCTCCAACTTAATAAAATCTGATCCACTTCTGGTAAAAGATATTTATTTATGAATTGCTGATGACTGATTTAAAAAATTATATGTGGATGTAGAATTTTTTTAAAAATAAAAAATAAAAAATGGAATCCACCAGCCCCAAAAATCCAATTTATTGTATATATAATTGTTTTTTTCTAGGAAAGAAATTAATGTGAACAAAATGATGATTTTCTACAATAGGACCCAATCAATGATGCCAATCACGGTTGCGCGTGCGTAGTGGAAAACCTTAATCAACGTTGAGTCAATAAAAGTGATGGAGGAGCTTCGGTCCTTGTAGAAAATAATGCAATTTTGAGGATGAGACAAAAATTATGAAATATAGATGATTGGACTTTGCACTCGTTTATTACGATTTGAGAAGACAGACTTCAACGCATGGTGAACGTATTTATATTCACGTGTTCACATGTCAAATTCTGTGAAGAAGGATAGGATTAAGATTGATTTTAACCACTCAACTATTTTGAAATATTCAATTCAACTTAATTTTAATTTTTTAGCTATTAAGTCTTAATGAGATAGTTACATCGCGAGGGAACACCGCATAATTATCTTATTATTGTTTTAATTCTCTACAGCTAATCATCTTGACGATCTATAATAATCATTCATAAATGCAATAATCCAGTAACTTAATAAGAAAATCTTAAAATTGAAAAAACTCGAAATTAATGCAATATCCTAAAACACAACCTTTCACAACTCCCCAAGAGAGGCTCTCCTCTATTCAATCCCGCTCATTACTAATGCTAATAAACTCAGACAGACAAAACCCATCTGTATATGTTCCTCCTTTTCACCAAAACTAACTTGACATGAATTGCATCCTGCTTGAACTTCTTTTTCATTATTGGAATCACCAATTCCACTCCCATAAGATATTTTTAATATGGATAATAGTTCTTATAATATATTCAAAAATTTTTTAATATAAATAATATATTTTTGTATTTTTAATATAAATAATTAAATTTAGATAGAGTTTAATTATTTGGTTTGATTTTATATAGGTTCTATTTAAATTGATTTAATTTTTTTAAAAATTTGATTAGTTTAGTTCAACTAAAATTTTTACATAAAATATGCTAAGTTGAATTAATTAATTTTTTAAAAAATCAAATTAAACTAAAATTATATTTAAATCAAACTGAATGAATCAAATTGATTTAATTCAGTTATTTTTGTGGTTTTTACCAAAATATGCCCACATCTAGCCGTTAGCATATGTCCTTCAGTTGCCTATAATAATACAATATAGATATAAATCAAAGTGATTAAACAAGCACTTTCAGATGTGTCTCACAGTAGCAAGAGTAGAAATTAGAGTTTTGAATTCAGTGGTAGCAATGATGGTTGTTTAGGCAATAAGGCATACAATGGTCAGTGAGCAAGAAGTAGAAAGAGGATAAGGTGGACGAGAAAGAGCAATCCCTCACGCAATTATTTTCAAACTTGGCAGATTTTGAATTGGTTAAAACAAGAAGGGTGAGACATTCAAGATGAAGGATTTGGGATTATTTGATAATGTTTTGGCTATGGTAAAAATAGAAAAAAAAATTACACCCATATTTTGTTCTTTGCACTTTCTTTTTTTTCTAGTTTTGTCCCTCATACTTTTATATCTATAAAATTGTCCGTCTGCAATTTTATTTTTATTGAGTTTTTACTCTTGTAATTTTATTTCTACAAATTATCACTCTACACTTTTATTTTTGTTAACATTTTCTCCCTCATTAACAGAGCGTGAAAATAAAAGTATAGAGAGATGTTAACAAAAATAAAAATACAGGGAGCAATTTATAGAAATAAAAATATAAGGGGTAAAACTCAATAAAAATGAAAATGCAGGGAAACAATTTGTAGAAATAAAAGTGTAAGGAACAAAATTCAAAAAAAAATGAAAGAACAAAAAGCAAAATATGTGTTTTTCAAAAAATTATTATAATAGGAGCAATGATAAGATTTTATATACTTAAATGTAGAAATAAAAATATATAACTAAATTTAATAAAAAATTTATAAAAGTAAAAAAAGAATTAAATATGACTTTAAATTACATCACTAATTGGTAAGACACATCACAAAATCATTTCTTTTTTATTTATTTTGTAGTGCTTTTAAAGCTAAATCTATCAGTGAAATTAGCTAATTTTTGAGTCAATTGATTCAATTCAACTGATATAGTAAATAAAATTGTAAAATAGTTTTTAAAATAATAAATAAATAAATGATGTATTTATAATAATTTAAAATAAAAAATAATTTTAAAAATGATTCAAAACTAAATAAGTTAAGTAACAATCTAACTTTTGATTTAACTAGCCTAGTCTATTAATCCAATGAGATTTTAAAATAAAAAATGCTACATAATCTTTTACTTTTGCATCATTTGTTAATCTATCTTATAGTAAAATTACTTGAATACTAATATTATCTAAAAATTATTATAAAAAAAGGGATTGAATTGATGCTTAATTTAAAAATTAAAAAGATGGTTAATGTGTTTAAGAAGATGAGTAGGAGAAGAAAGATATTGACACAAGTGTTTATAGTGGTTCAGATATTAACTAACCTTACGTCCACTATTTAATTCTCTATAGTTGGATATTTCACTCAACTCAATAGATGTTTTCAAGCTCACATCAAGCTTTTACAATTTGTGTTTATGACTCACACAACAACCTTACACCTTATGTTTTTTAGGTTCACATAAAAACCTCTTATAAGTATTTTCAAGGCTCGCACTAAAATCTCTCATAATTGTTTTCAAGGTTTACACTAAAATCTTTTACAATGATGTTTATTACTCATATCAAACAATCACAAACACATAAATGAGAATTGAAAGAAATGGGTAGCAAATTGACAAGAGATTGGTTACTAATGAATGAATTCTCTTGCATTTACATCTGTTTGGTGCAGTATTTGTAGCTCATATCCACCAAAAAGACGTTGGACTAAAACTATCAACAAATATCTAAAATATGCTAGGCAGATTTAGCATTAACTGCTTGTCAGACTGAAGTCGTGGTCGCTACTCTCATTTTGGAATCGTGAATTTTCAATTTCCATTGTGGAGTCGAAAATTTTTGGCAAAAAATCTCATTTGTTTTTAACGGATAGTCCGCGTATCAGCTTGTCATTGGTTGTCAAGGAAAATATAGTTGTTGTGTTCTAACCACTCTCAAAAGTCACAATCGCAAGATACCTAAGGCTTGGGTACGATTGAGACTGCAAATTCCTTTATTTGCTGAGGAAGCTTCAACTCTTTAAGTCGCGGTCGCTACTGAATTTTTGCCCTCACGATATTTGATTTTTCAACGGACACTTAGGACACCTGACACGCTGTGGTTGTGACTTAGCTTCGCTCCATTATCACTATGAAAGTCGCGGTCGCAACCCTGGCGTGAATTCCTTTGTGACTAAAGCTTTATAGACTTTGAATGGTTCGCAACAGTGAGATAGCCCGTAAATTCCTCTGGCCTAGGTTCATCATTTCTTGTAATTGATTCACGGTCGCAATATATCATACACAAACCGCGAAATTTGATGATCTTTACATTGTTGGAGATTTTGAATTCTAACCTACTTTCAATGAAAAGTTTAACTTATAATCTGCAAAACAATATTAAATGAAAGTATTAGAATTAATTAATCTCTATTGTCTAGATCAAAAGAGATTCATGACTTAAGTTAAATCAACTTAGTCCAACACACAATCTAAACAAATCTTGAAAGTTTTAAACTTTCATTAAATAGACTAAAACTCATATAAAAGAAGATCTAAAAAAACCCCAAATAGAAAATTAATAATACAGATAGATAAATAAATGAAGGATTAAATTATAAATGATTAAGTTATTTAAAATAAAATTAGAAAAGATAAAAGGAAAAGATTTTTATTTGTTGAGAGAGGAAAAAAAAAAGAGAGCATATCATGTAAATATTAAAACTTGTAAGAAATAAAATATATCCTTCTTTTTTAATTTATAATTAAGTATAAAGATGAATTTTTTTAAAAAAAGTGACATTTTATTGATTTTCTAAATCAATCAATAAATAAATCGAAATAAAAAAAAATTGAAAGGAGGGATAGAAAGTATGTAGTATGTATTGAAACTTGTAATTCTTTTCTTTTAAAAAAAAATATGAATTTTACTGCTAACAGTGAACCGTCAGAATAATAATTTTTTTTAGCATTTGAAGTTGTATTCTCACAATATAACTCTATTTTATTTTTTATATAACATTTTTCACAATAATTTGCACAGGATTTCAGCAAAATGGTCCTAATTAATTATTGTGCAAATTCAAAAATGAAGTCGATGATAAACAATTTAATTAAAAACCTTTATTTATAAAGAAATTAGCTAGCAAACTTTTATATTTACAAGTAATTAAATATGGTTTTTTAGTCGCTATAATAAAATAAATATAAAATTTTATATTTAAAAATAAAAAATGAAATATGGCATTAAATTATGTCATCAATTGGTCAGGCTCACATCACGAAACTATTTATTTTTTATTTATTAGTTTCTTTAAAACTAAATCAGTCAAAAAAATTAGCTGAGTTCTTGAGTCAATCGGTTCGATTCATTAGGTTCAATTAATTTAATAATAAATAAAAATTTAAAATAATTTTTAAAATAAAAAAATATTTATAATAATTAAAAATAAAAATAATTTAAAAACTAATTATATCAAGTAATGATCTAACTTTTGATTTAACCGGCCGAACCGTTAATGCGACAAGATCTTTAAAACACAGTTTTTCCTACGTATGGGTTAGTATGGTGTGGTGGTGGGATTGAGGA
>CATIWR010062375.1:0-13258 GCA_949677035.1 Omphalea diandra
TATATATATATATATATATATATATATATATATATTCTGAAAGGATATCTATCCGTATTAATCCTATATTTTGACATCATGGATAATTAATTAACTTAGTAAGTAAAATACTTTTCGTATGAAAATTATTTTATATTAAATATTTTTTTGAGAAAAAAAGTGTTTTTTTCTTAAAGTTAAGCAACCTAGGATAAGAAATATTGGAGGTGGAAGAAATTTTTTTCCATTTTATTTGAACTTTATTTCTGTTAAAGTAAAGTTTTTAATTTAATTTTCTATATTTATATATATACCATTTTTATTTTAATAAAGAATTTAATGTTAGAGATTTTTAATTCAAAAATGCATATAAATTACGTATTTTTTAGAGAAAAAAAATGTTATGTTGTTAAAATATATAAAAACTCATAAATATGGGAGGGGGATGGAAGACAATTTTTATCCCGTTTCTTGCAAACTTTAAGAAAATAATGTTTTTTTTAATTTTATTCTTAATTTTACATCTATATGCTTTCCATCTTTGTTTTATTTTCACAGAGTAATTCTTTAATTTGTTTCCTAAATAATGACGTCTATTTTTGGCTCTGTTTTCTTTAAAAAAAAAAAAGCATAAACATAAATAGATTAGGTACAGACTAATTTTTTATATTGTTTTTATATTTTAATTAATATAAATATATTTTTGATGTTTTTTCTAATTTTTAAAGTTAATAATATTTTTTAAATTTTATTTATTATTAAATTAATTAAATCAAATCAATCAAACTAATCAATTAGTTAGTTGATCGATCTAATTTTTAAAATATTTCATAATAGAGTTGAAATTTAAAGGCTTGTTGGATTGGGTTGGGACTTGTAAAAAAGAGAAATGAAAATAATAACAATAGAAAATCAGAAAAGACAAAGAAATTTTTTTAAAAAAAAATAAAGAGAAAGATAATAATGTTATTTAAAATATTTTAAAAATAATTTTAATTTTTTAAACAATAAAAAGTTTTCTAAATTAGACAAAAAGTGTAAAAATATATAACAATATTTTTCATAGGAGAAAAATAAAATAACGTGTTAAGATAAAATTTAAGAGTGTTATCATATTTTACTTTTCTCGTTATTTATTTATTGAGATTGTAGGGGAATATGTGGCCGGTCAAGTCTTATCCGTTATTCAAGTGAGTCAACGAAAGGAGGGACGAGAAGGCAAACGGGATTTGTCTAAAAGTGCAATAGTGGAAGTAAATTGGGTTAAGTGTGAATGGAGCTTGGGGTTTATTGCACTGCGTTCTGAAATCCAATGATGGCAAGCCCCAAATAATAATGGTTTCTCTTCCTCTGGTAATAATCCTTTCAACCCCTAATAAATAATCTTTTTTATTTTTTCTTTTTGCAGCAATCTTGAATCACCCTTAACCCAAAAAAACAGGGTTCATGATTTAAGTAAAGGGTAGAGTAGAGATGAAAGAAAAAGGGTTTTATTAGGGCTGTTTTATTCATAAATGTTTATGGCAGTGCTCAAGAGATTTGCATGGTCACAGTTAAACAGGGCACTCATGAGTACCCACCACCACCACCACCACCATCATCATCATCCTCTACAATTTGCCCATAGATACAATTATGAACAGACCACCGACTGGGTAACTAATGACTCTGTTAATTTTTACTTTTACCCAAAAAAAAAAGGGAAAAATGAGGAGAAGAAAGAAAACAAAGGAACAAGAGATGATTGATTGCATCACCCTATTGGAGAGCTGAGAAGTTGACCCGTGGGATTTGATTGGACAGTATGATGCTATACGCGTTAAAGGCTTTGAACTTCTATAAATGGGTCATTTTACTATTAATAAGTGGGTGTGAGTAATCAATCCCTTCTCTTTATTTTGTTGGATTTTTTTATCAAAATTAAATTAAATAAATTTTATATTTTTAAAATTAAATTAAAATAAAATTTTTGAAAAGAAATAAATAAATCTAATTCTATACATCTATAAATCGAATCAAACTAAATTTATAAAATTTTGATTCGATTTAATTAAATTACATATATTTTAAATTAATTTGATTTAAATTTTATTTGATTTATTAATAATTTTAATTTATTTGAATTTTTGATTGTTTATATAAAAAATTAAATCAAAAATCAAAAACTAAATTTTTTAAAATTAAAACTAAACCGAACCGAACTGACTAAATAATATTCGTTCAATTGATTTTTTTGTTTGGTTTGATTTTTACTCACTCCTATTAACAAGTGAATTGATCAAAAATTTATGAACTAAATTGCATAAAAATTTGTTTATGTTGGTTCAATAAATTTGGATAATAAAATTAAAGATTTTGCTAATAAGGGCATGGACACGGACATGAGTGGTAAGAAATTCAATTTTCATTAAGTAAAATATTGGATTCAAGTATTGTAAATAAAAAAAATTAATACTAAAAATTTTTTTTCCTATTAGAGTCTGATCCAATTAAATTTAAATTAATCGATATTTAAAGTAACTTTTGAATATCCAGTTATTTAAACTGAAAAAAAAAAAAAGGTGAAACGTGAGCAATAATATTAATAAACGAGGATAATTATTCCTAATAATGTTTTGTTTTGAATTTTAAGAGTGGTGGAATTCAATCCATATTTTAATAATTCCCATAGGCTTTTTTAAGTGTTGCAAATAATATTTGACTCACTACACTCTCCTTACCCTTAGCATATGTCAATTAAAAAAAAAAAACAATTGATTGTAACTACATCATTGGTGAATATGTGATCTTAGTGGCAGGTGAAGATTTTGTGTTAGTGTTTTAAACCAGTCTCCATTGCTATTTGGCGATGGGCATGACCTCATCAATATTGCAAGGCTTTTAAGTTTCTACTTTCTGAGGTCATATTTAATCATTCTGCTGCATGGCTAATGATGAGAATTTTGACAAGCAAAGGGCATTGAAACCTTCCCTACACGTGAGCTTAGGCTTTGAGCTTTAGAGAGTTTCGATAATTTCAATTTAGAGTGCCCATTTGAGGGACCACACGTGTTGTTGGTAAAAACCCACTTACAAACCTTATTCTATCCTATCCCTTTTCACTTCAATCCGAAGTTCTCAACAACTTTCACTTGATGTTGAATTTTTGTTGACTTTGCAATGTTATCGTGTCAAGCAATTTTAGCAACTTTTCCTTTTTTTTAAAGAAAATACGAACTTCTTTTATAAAATTAATAAATTATATAATTTCATGGTAAATATAATAATCATGATAATATATTAAAAATATAAAAACATCATTCAATTAAAATAATTGAATACTTGAAACTGTAGTTTTATGAACAATGCGTTCAATTAAAACTACAAAATTGAGTTTCATGATTTTTAAATGAGTTTTATAGTCTATTTATTAAGTTAAAATCTATTAAAAATAAACTTAAAAAATTTCAAAATTTCAATTAGAAATAAAAAAATCTTATAAAAAGATAACAAACTTATATAAAAAAATATATGATTCTTAACAAAGATAATAAAAATATATGCAAATATTAAATTTGTTCTCATGAAGATGCAAAAAATAACAAATTTAATATCCAAATATATAAATCTAGCCATATTTAAGATAATTTATTGAAAAATAAATTAAAAATGTCTACAAAATCTCTATATCTAAAAAACAAATTAAAGTAAATTTTAAAACAATAGATTTAGACTTATTTAAAAAAAATAAAAGATAAAATAATGAAATTTAAAGTGGAGGTCAATTTCTGACTAAAGACCATATGATTAGAAAGTTGAATGAGAAAAAGAGAGAAAAAAAGATGAACCATTAATATCGTACTTTTATCTATATCTCAATTACAAAATACCACAATATTTAGAGATTTTCGAATTAAATAAAATAATTAAATTTAATTTAATTTAATAGAATCAGAACTAAAAATCATCAATTTAAATAATAAAATATCTAAATGAAAACATATCAATTTTTTTAATTGAAACAGTACTAAATATTTTATATTATATAAACTTAGAATCAAATCCAATCATATTATGATTGTTATCAATTAAAATATCAAATCAAACTACATAAAGACACACACATATATGTATAACTCATTTAATTGATAAATCCTAGTAATAATTCTCACTCATAATAACTAAGTATTTGATTACTTATTAGTTATTAGTTGTAAATTAGTATTAAACATTAATAATACTTTTTAACTTAATAATTGATATGTAAGTTGTCACTTAATTTTTTGTGAAATTATTTCAAATGATTAAAATGAAAATTTAAAATATAAAAAAGTGTACTACTAATAATTATTACTCATAATAATTAATAATTAGACTACTTATTTATTATAATTAGTAAATTAATAGTAGTAGCAATTATTGGACTAGGGTGGTTAACCTTAAGTCTTAGACCTCTTTTGATTTTGACAAAGAGGATTGATCAATTCTAATGTTTCAAATTAAATGTTGTTTTGCAGTTTTAGTTAGTCCTTACATTGGAAGTTGGATGAAGTTAAAAATCTCCAAAGTAAGCTAGTGCCTCCTAATTCACGACCGCGAACTAGACTAAGGGAGGTTGACAAATTGGATAGATGTATTCGCGGGCCACTTTTATGTCGCGACCAATTCAAACAAAGGAAAGCTAAAGTCACAGATGAAATCACGGTATGAGTCAAGGCTCAGTCGCAACTGCGAATTTCGAAGCAACTCAAGAAGAAATCAAGTCTACAACCACAACTCAACAAGTGTCTCAGATAACCATTGGAAGACAAAAATAAAGATGGGAACTTGTTGGTAGCAACCGCAAATCCTGAAGAAGAAGATGAACATTTTTAGCAGATGAATTTGCGTCCTCAATCGTGGCCTATACAAGAAAAATTGTGACCGCTACTTTTAAGAGCAGGTAAAAAACAACGATTATATTTTTCTAGTGAACTAATGAGAAGCTGCGTCGTAGACTAGCAGTTAGACACAAACAAAATTTTATGTATAGAATTTGGATTTCGCGACAACTAACAAGTAGTAACGACCACGAATTGAGACTGTCAAGCATTTAATGCGAAAATCTGTCTAGCACACTTTAAAGATTTTGTACCAGTTTTATTGCAACGTCTCGTTGGTGGGTAGACGCTATAAATACCTCACCAAACAGATGTAAATGCAAAATAATTGATAACTTTGTAACCAAACTCTTGTAGTTTTGTTACTCAATTTTTTTTATTCTTTTAGACATTGTTTGGTGTGAGCATAAACACAATTTGTAATAGGTTGTAGTGTGAGCCTGTAAAAACACTAAGAGAGATTATTGTACGAGCATGTAAAAACAGAAGTATAAAGGTTGTTGTGTGAGTCTCAAAACATAAGAGTATATGTTGTTGTATGAGCCTTCAAACACAAGTGTAAAAGTTTGGTGTAAGCTTTATAACACTTTTGAGAGATAGTGGAATACCCAATTTCTAAGAATTAGAGAGTGGAAGTAGGATTGTTTATGCCTAAACCATGATAAATCTTGTGTCTACTTTCTACTTATTCTCTTTACTATCATCTTGCTTTAATTTTTATACACCAATTCAATCCCTTCTTGGTGTCTAGGGCCAACAACAATAATAATAATAATTTTAATTTAAAAATTATTATTAGTTATTTTTATTAAATTATTACTTTTTTATTTTAATTCTTGAATGATTTGAAAGGGAAAAATATAATTTTGATTTTATTTTGATTCTTAAATATTAAAAATGAAAAGTTTAATTGTTGATAATATGAGAAATTAGAGGTTAAAATTTAAAATAATCAAACACTCGAATTGATATCAAATTGAATTGAATTATTTTAAAAGAATTAAAATTAAATTAAATCATTTTGAAATTGACATCAAATTGAAAATTTATCTATTTTTAAAAGTCTCAAAATTTTAGCTCAAATTTGAAAATTTACAAATACTTGACTTGAACAGCATCATGCTCAACCCTAATTTCAATTACTTGCAAATTAATTAAGTACCTAAGTTTTTTATTTGCTTTTTTTTAAAAAAAAATTTATGATGAAGGTTTTTTTCATTCGTGTCAATTCAAATTAAGTCTCTTATACGATAAACTTAGTAATATCTTATATTGACTTGATATAGTCAAAAATATTTATTATTTTTAAATATTAATTTGAAAAATGAAACGAATTAAAATATTTATTATTTGCCAATTCAATTCTTTTATTTTCGTATTTAATATAGTAAAAAATTCTTCATAATTTAAGAATATTTATTAAATTAAATTTATTACTTTTTGCACTATTTGTTACACATTCAATAACCATTAGAAGCTTTATATTCGAAAAGTATAGGGACTGGCTCTCTTTTTGGGTTATGAAATCCAAAATTAATGCTTTATTGTGAAAATTAAAACAAAAAAGTTGATTTATTTTTCAAATTCATTGATTAATCTCAAAAAATACATTTGGCAAAAGAAAAAGTGAATATATTTCGTTGTTTTGGGATAGAAAAAGGAAGAGGTCAATTCAATCGCTGCAACTTTTTCATTTTTGTTGAGGCATTGTCCAGTTGAACTTCAGAATCGAAATTGAAAAAATAAATTGAGTAAAAAAAAAAAATTGTTATTGTTTTATGAATATTTAATTTATTGAGAGAATCAAAATTGATTTTTATTTATTTTTATAATATCAAAATTAATAATTAAATATAAAATTTCTATACTGTTATATACTAAATATAAAATATGTAATATATTATAGTTAATAATATGATTGTTGTATAATTTTATTTCTATAAAAAATTAATAAAATTATGTTTTTTATTATTCTATTATTATTTTCACATTTAATTTAATGATTTATTTATATATGTAATTTTAATATTATATGTCAAATATTTATGGATTAAATACGCTGGTTTTTAAGTTTTTACTTTATTATACTTATTTAGTACTCTATTTTTTAAAATTATACTAAAAAATCTCTATATTTTGATTTTTTAATGTTTACATCCTTCTATAAAAGTTTTTGTTAAATCAATCTAAAATGACTATAATGTCTTTCATTTTCAATCAAATTTTTTATTCTTATCAAATACAAGCACAAAATAAAAAAGAAAGATCAAAATCAAAATCAAAATCTAGAATTAAAAAACTTCATGATGTGAAAATGAGAACAAAAAGTGAATCTCAAGAATCGATTTACAAGATTGATTCACAAAATCAAAATAAAAAACAACAAAAGCAACTGAAAATCGAAAACAAATTAATCAAACTCAACGCAGCAAACTCACCAAAAAAATTGAAAAAAAAACTCAACCCAATTTTATATGAGAATTGAAAATAAAAATTCAAAAACAAACTCAGAAATTTTCAACAACAATCGAAAACAAACCCATCAAACTCAATCTACCAATTTCCAATAACAATATGAATCGAATCCCAACCCAAATCAATCCCAGCCCAACTTTGAGCTCACCATCGATTCTCGCCCATGTACAGAACCAACCCATGAGCCCACCGGACGCATCAATAGCAACAGATGTATGAGAAAGAAATATTTGATCTTTGGACTAAGATGCTATGTTTGTCGTGGAAAAAGTAGTGAGAGGAAAGTCTCGATGTCTTCTTCTTACCCAGGATTCGCCTCATGGATTCCTTCAATCAAAAAGCAAGATCATGCTTCCTCACTAGCCTTTTGAGTGGAAACCATTGATTAAGAAACGAACTATCTCACCAACCCCATGAAATCTGAACGAAGCAAATTATGCTTCATGTTTTGTTTTTGGGTTTCCTTATTGGGAAAGAAAAAACTCATTCTTGGGAATGAAGGAGATCATATTTTTTTGTGTTCTTTTTTTAATTCTTGGTTTTTATTTGCTTAGTTTTTTTTTTATGTTTTTAGAATTCTTGGTTTAATTTTGATTATTGCATTTGATTTATGAGTTTGTTTGATAATGGTTGGTTTGATAATTGATCTACAAGGATATTTTTGGTTTTTTGATAAAATATTTAGTCAATTTTTAGCTTTTTTGGGTTTGCCTAACAAAAAAACTCATTAAATAGACAGAAGTCCTTTAGTGTGTAACAAAGTCAAAACGTAAGAATCTTTTAGTATAATTTTTTAAAAAAAGTGAATAAAATAGTACAATAAAAAAAAACCGAGGAATCGACTTATTTAATCCAATATTTATTAAATTGATCAAATAATATATGTTTGACTCGATTTTCATATGAATGGAAATCTCATTCTTAAAAGGAAACAGAATGAGTTTTCCATTTTGGTGAATCTAATTTTAGTTTTCAATATTTTTAAAATCATATCAGAGTTCAAATCGATTAGCTGACTGATTTTTAAATCAGTCAATTCAATTGATTTGACCAATCTAATTCAATAGGATAATTTTTTTATTTTTTAAAAGATATATAAATAATTTTTTAGAAATATTTAAAGTATTATATATATATATATATATATATATATATATATATATATAATATGATAAAATAATGAAATCTATTTTGCAATATCTAAATTTTGAGTAAAATAATATAATTTTAAAAATTTTAAATTTTCACAAAATGTTATAGTTTTATATTGAACCGGTTTGATTTAATTTTATATTTTTGGCCAATTTTTCAGTTGTAATTAATATTTTCCGCTTTTAACTTGTGTTTTGAATGATTGATTTTTAATACTGAATCACACCGAACTACTGATCAATTTTCGATTTAGTCTGTTTAGCTAATTTGGTACGATTCTAAAAATATTTTTGATTTTGATGTAGTTTTGAACAAATCAAACACAAAAAAATAAAAATTATTCATTTCAATTGCGATGTAATTTTTTTGGCGGACCAAACCAACCCTAAAATTTAACCAACCAATATAGGTAATTGGTTATCATCTCACTGCACAAGTAGCCAACTCTAAAAGTTATTTGATAAATACATATGGGTGTTGAATTTCTGATCAAATATGCTTCTACTCTAGAACAATAGAGGATGTTTTTGACAGGAGCGCATGCGCATGTTAAGAACAGAGCTGAGATGCTCACAATTCCCAATTCCAATCAAACTGTTAAAAAAAAAAAAAAGAAGAAGAAAGAAGATTTTGATTGGATAGATTAGATTAGTTTCTGAATGGATTTTACTTGACAGTGTCTTAAATAGAAAGCAAGTCAAGATATTGCTTTAACATTTTTTTTACCATTCCGAAGACAATCCTAAGGAATTAATTTAGTAACGCCGCCCTAGTCTGAATACGAGTTAGGCCCCTCTCAATGTTGAGGTTTAAGCCCACAAACTCCTATGTTCTATGTGCCGACTTTGAGAAGCCCAAACGGATTTATTTTCTGCTTTCCCATTATCAATATCAATATACGATCCTGACACATATATTGAATGAGTAATATAAATTGGAACTGGACCTGCTTTTTTGAAATGGCAATAGCCATCTTTCATTGTAGGATGTGAAGATTGTGTGTTCAAGTGAGGGGAATTTTATACCTCATTGTTGCCTTGTGTGACCATCCACGGTCAGTGATTCATCCAAGCGGCCGAATGAGTTTCACAAAGTTTGGTTCACAATATCATAGTCTGATTTTGATATGTCTTCAAGGGTTGAATTAAGATTAAAATAAATTGATCTAGATCACCTTCATGTGCAATATATTTATAAGATTCAAATAAAAGTACTTTTAAAATTTTATGTAATATATATTCTTTGTTAAGGTTATTTTTTTTTTTGAAAAACAGTGCAAATGTTGTACAAAGTCCTCGCTATAATTGTGAAAATGTTGAGGAACATAAACTCACTTGATATACTGTTTTCTCATCCTGAACTCATCACTGGTAAGTCACTAAGGACTTCACTAAGTTACACCAATTTTGGTACATAACCATATCTAATTTTTTTTTCCCCATTTATACCTATAACGGCAACTTTAGCAGGAAGCGAAGCTGAGCAGATGGGGTTTTGAAACTGAATTGATTGATAGGCTTTATTAATGTGGCCAGAATCATATGCAATGTAACAATAGGAAGTTGTAGTCCCCAATGTAGCATTGTTGTGCACTCCAGTACATGTGCCATAGTCGATTACTGGTGGCCTTGGATAATCTGTCATCCATGTTATTCTCATTTTATCTTGACCAACCTTTGATATTTGCACCTACTCCATAAAAAAAGCATACGTGTTATCAGCCATTAAAAGTATCAGAGAATTTTCAGATTGTATCAAGCCACGAATTAATCTGTGGGTCGGAGAAAATAAGAACCAAATCGCATCCCTTTTTTTTTTTTTTTCACTTGCACTGTCTGCCCTGTCCTCACTCTCACTCTCAAAAGGTTAACGTTAGAAGCAGAAACTGTTCAAGGTGTAGAAGAGAAGTAGTGGGATGAGATTGTTGTAGTTATTAGTGTGGCATGTTTCTTTTTTTCTTATCGGGCAATATTTCTGCTTGAATAACTTTCCTGGTTCTTTCCTACTAGATTTTGTTCAATCATTTCATTTCTTAGTATAATTATTGATGTTGTGAGAGTTATTACTCGAGAATACTGATTTTGGGCCAAATTTTAGAAGTAGTGCGTACCTATGATAAATGTTAAAAGGTGATCTGAAATTGGAAACATATATTCTATGGTTGCAAACGCAAAAACTAATCAGATGAAAAGCCTGCATATGATCTTATATGAGCTTTATTATGTAATTGAATTCAACATATTATGTATTACCCTACATTAACATAATCTTTTAGTTGCACATGTTCATGTCCTTCATGTGCATAGTTGTACTATTTTTGTTCTCCATTTTGCTGAACTGATAGTTTTTTCAATCTGGAACCATACGCGACATAGACATCATTTGTTCAACTGCCCCCAATGCAAGCATGCCATAAATTAAAACGAGGGTATTTGTCATTTAAGTATCTTGATTTATATAGAAAAAATGTTGATGTCAATCAACCTTATGAATAGTTTGACGGTGAGCAATACAACTGCAGGTTTTCTTCTAATTTTAGGATTGTGTAAATGCTCCTATGTGAATCTTGCCTATACGGCCTGAATATTCCTTGCAGATTCATCATCTGAATCTGACATAGGATGTTGGAGGTTTCTTGAGGAATTTGGTTATAACAATCTGCTGATGTTATGTGGTGGTAAAGTATGAGTCAAAACATCTCGAACGAAATATTTTGCACAGTTGGTTGATGCGTATTGTTGAATTTTCCCCTTTATTCATAATTTGATTGAATTTCATATGATTTTAGCCTACCTAGTTTATACTTCATTATAGTTCTTCTGGTTTTGAGTAAAAGTCTCCATTGCCCTATGGATAAGATGCTGGTCCATGCAACCAAATATTTTAAAATGACATACGTGAGAGGCATTGCTAGTAAATTTTAAAGATTTGTTACCACCAAGGATTATTAGAGACAAATGAGCATTATTATTATTATTATTATTATTTATGTTTCAGATTGTTTGTGAAGTAATTTGAAAGTGACAATGATTTGGAGTGTAGTTTAGATATTAGACTCAAGACTTGGAGCGTAGTTATACTCTTACTAAAAAGAAAAAAAAAATCAAAATTTGGATATTTGGAGTGGTTTTAATCGTGATATCAGGAGAAGCGCAATATTTAGGTTAAAAAAAAGGAAAATAAAATTATTACTCTGAAAAAGTATATAAGTGAATCTAGTTATGACACTTTGAACTTTAAAGGTCATAGAGACAAAGGTACAACCTACGTTAAAATATTTATTCACAAAATTATAAGTTTAGTTAGAACAAGAATAGATTAAAGCATTTATAAGGATTTAGTTACAGAAAATATTATAAAGTGACATTATCCTTTTATATTTGCTGAGCACAAATTAAATAAAAAAAATCACACTTATTTGATGAGATTGTCAAATTTGTTACTAGGAATACAATAATAGAAAAAGATCAACTTAAGCAATTAGAGAAAGTTATTGGTGGTATTGGTTTGACATGAAATTTGTGAGCTTCATTTGTGTCCCAAAGATATCTATGTTTCATTGCATATTATTTGAATTGTGAATAGAAATTATTGAATAGAATTTTGGCCATTTTCATGTTCCTCTCCACACAATATTATTATCTTATTTGCAAAAGTTTATGGGTTGTTGAAGGAATTGGTATTGATAAGAAAATTTTTTCAATCACTCTGAATAATGTAAGGGTCAATGATACTATGCAAGATTTATGTGTGATGAACTTAATTGCAGAAAAACTCTATGCAATCAACTATTCTAAAATGATATGTGTGAGAGGCATTATTAATAAAATTTAAATGATTATTACCAGAAACTCTAGTTTTATATACTCTTGGATAATTAGAGACAAATAATTCTTATTATTATCATTACTTTATACTGCTTATTAAGTCATTGCAGTTATTTGAAAGTGACAATGGGGATGATGCTTTGGAGTATATATAGCTCTATTCTAACTAAAAAGAAATTAAAATTGTGATTTTTAGAGAGATTTGACATGATGTTATCAGGAGACATGATAGTAGGAGCACAATATCTAGATTAAAAAAGAAGAGAAAAATATTACTTTAAAAAGTATGTGGTAGAATCTAGTTATGGCACTTCGAACATTAAATGTCATGGAGATAAATGTAAATCTAGCGTTGGAATATCTATTCATAGAGTTAAAGTCTTGGTTGAAAAAGATTTAAAAGTAATTGATCACTTTTGTCTACACTTAGCGAGGGGATTAAATATATGATCAGATCAGAGAGCAGACAACTGAGATATGATAATCGTACTAGGAGAGCTTGGTCATGATTGTACCAAAATTTTATGATTGGATTATATCACTAGATAGAATTCCACATATGCGATGTTTGAACAAGCATTCTTCTAATCTTAGTGCTTCTGTAAAATTGCATTATCAATAAAGGAAATATTTGGAGTCTGATAGATGAGTACAATATGATGTCAAAATTTGTAATATATTAAAACTTTTCTACAAAATTATAAATCTTTTTTCTAATACTGATTACCCAACAATAAATTTATATTTTTCTAAATTCTGAAAGGTTCATATATATTCGTTAGAGACGAAGCAAAGTACATATTTTGAATATCATTAGAGGCTTGTAACATGGTGATTAAGGCTTTATGGACTTAATCGGAGGGATTTGAGTTTGAGTCCCTCCTATGTTATTATGATGTTTCTCAACATTAATTTTTTAACTCTTACGTTTGATTGTATTCTCAAAAAAAAAAAAAAAAAAAAAAA
>CATIWR010062376.1:0-59427 GCA_949677035.1 Omphalea diandra
ACTTATGAAGTTGTCACCAATTATTTTGTTAGATTACCAAATAACCATATGATTCCAGTTACCCATATTGGCACTATAAAACTTAAACATGACCTTATACTGCTTAATGTTTTGTATGTTCTTCAACTTGCATTTAATCTGCTTTCAGTTAGTAAACTTACCTTTGATTCTCATAGTTGTTTCATTATTCACAATGAATCTTGCATTATCTAGGACATTGCAACTTGGAAGATCATTAGGTTAACTAAGTTGATTGGCAACCTCTATCAGTTGGTTACTCCTGCTTTATTTTTTACCTCTTAAACCTCCTTTCCCAATAGTTGTTCCTCTACTTTAGCATTTGATCTTTGACACTTCAAATTAGGGCACCTTGTAATGTCTAGAATAAATGAACTATATACTCATAATCCTAATAAAGACGTAGTGTGTGACATTTGTTATTTAGCTAAACAGAAGAAACTTCCTTTTCCTTTAAGCGAATCAGTTAGTAATCATATTTTTTTTTATCTCATTCATATAGATATTTGGGATCCAATTACTCTTATGCATGGACATGGATATTTTCTTACCATTGGTTTTTCTCCTAACATTAAAGGTATTAAGCTTTATGATCTTAATTCTCGCAAAATCTTTATGTCTTAGAATGTTTAATTTTATGAACATGTTTTTCCTTTTTTGTCTTACATGCCATAATCTTTTCATGTTCTTCCTTTACCTTATGATTTTCCTCTTGAAAGTTCATCCTTTATTGAGCCTATTTTAGTCTCTTTTAGTTCCCCATCTAGTGACACTTCTTATTCATCTTCCTCACTTAAAATGACTCCTCCTATGAGAAGATCTACATGAATTAAACTCCCACCAACCTATTTGCCTGATTACCACTGTGCTTTGACTCAATCAGTTTCAGCAGCTCTTAATTCTTCCATTGGTTGTCTTACTTGATATGAATAAGATTGGATTGATCCTTACCCATATGCTAAAGAATAGTTGTCCAAAATCTATCAAACCAAGTATTGGAGTTTTGATCTTCAAATCCCAACTAGACCTCTAGAAAACTTATTTTTGGCAACCTAAGTTATAAAGATTCAAGGTTGTGTTAACTTAAACCTTAAATTAACCAAGCCAATTTAAGATAAGAATTAACAAGTTTGTGAAATTATTAAGCCTTTGCTCAACAATCTCACCAAGTCCACTCGAGAACTCAAGAAGAGAATTTAATCTCACAAGCAAAATTGCTAACGATAATAATATTGATTATGAATCCCTCATGGCAGAATATGAGGCCTATTTATAGCCTTACAATGCATAATCCAAAACCAATTAAGATTTGGTTTACATTCCCTAACATAATTCAATATTTCCTAATGTAATAAGGCAAAGGCAATCCTAAACTAAATAAGAAAACTAAAAAAACATTATAATTGGTCAACAAGATTAGACCAAGATACTTTGCTAACTGAAGAACAACTCTTCCTAAATAGAGAAGGAAAAGGATTCAACCTAATGAGGAAATCCTAATGGCATTAGGAAACATTGCCAACTAAGGAAATCTTGCAGGAATCTTTGATTTTGGGCCTTATTTCCTTTCTTACATGACTTGGGCTTCCTTTTACATGCCTTAGGCTTTTTTTTATATGCCTTGGCTGAATTGGGCTATGCTTGGGTGCTCTTCACAAGTCGGGCTCCATTACATTAAGTTAAGTGCTCCATTTAAAGAGTTTAAGCTCCTGTCAGCTTTTAATTAGGCTTCACGCATCCTTTGCTCTTCGTAGGCTAATCTAAGTGCAACTTCTTATTACATGAATGTTTCAATTGCCTCCTTAAACTTCTTTAGCCTTCCTCTTGTGATTGAGCCTTAAAGTTGAAGTGGATCCTTTGCTAATTTGCCTTGGCTATTTGCATCATTCCCTCTGTCCTCAGGACGATTCATCCTCAAATCAACACATTCCTCAAAATCAAAAGGAGATAAATCAACAACATTAAATGTAGCACTAACATTATAATCACTAAGCAAGTCTAACTTGTATGCATTATCATTAACCTTCTCTAAGACTTGAAAAGGCTCATCTCCCTTAGGGTCTAGTTTACTTTTTCTAAGGTTAGGAAACCTTTCTTTCCTAAAGTGTACCCAAACTTAATCACCCGGTTCAAATACCACTTTAACTCTACCCCTATTTACATTTTTAACAACTTGCTCATTTCTCTTTTCAATATTCAAACGCACCTTCTCATTTAATTGTTTAACAAATTTAGATTTCTTTTTATCTTTCATACAACTCGCAAATTATAAGGAATAGGGGATAAATCCAAAGGACTCAATGGTATAAATCCATAAACAATCTCAAAAGGGCAATAATGTGTAAAAGAATGCACACTCCTATTATATGCAAATTTTATATGTGGTAAACATTCCTCCCAAGACTTCAACTTCTTTTTTATTAGAACTCTCAAAAGTTGCCCTAAAGTCCTATTTATAACCTCAGTTTGACCATCAGTTTATGGATGGCATGAAATAGAAAATAATAACTTAATCTTTAATTTGCCGCACAATGTTTTCTAAAAAAAACTCAAAAATTTTGTATCCTTATCATTAACAATAGTTTTAGGCATACCATGTAACCACACAATCTCTTTGAAAAACAAAGTAGCTATGTTAATGGCATCATCAATTTAAAATGTGTCATTTTGGAAAATCTATCAACAACCACAAAAATAGAATCATTACCACGTTTTGACCTAGGTAACCCTAAAACAAAATCCATAGATATATCAACCCAGGGTGAACTAGGAATGGGTAAAGGCATATATATAAAGAACATGTGGTTGTTATTTAGATTTAGCCTATCTACATACAACACATCTATCACACACTTTTTGATCATCAATATGAATATTGGGCCAATAAAAGTGCTCATGTAAAACATCTAAAGTCTTTTGAACTCCAAAGTGACCTATAAGTTCACCACTTTTGTCTTCCCTAACCAGTAATTCATGTAAAAGAACATTTAGGCACACAAAGTTTGTTATCTTTAAACAAGTAACCATCATGCCTAAAGAATCTAGCAAAATCACCCTTTTCACAATTTGTAAAGAAACCATAAAAATCTGAATCTCTAGCATAGAATTCTTTGACATACTTAAAACTAGGTAATTTAACATCAAGAATAGAAAGAAGAGTATACCTTTGAGATAGTGCATCGACCACTATATTTTCCTTACCTTGTTTATACCTTATGACATATGGCAAAGATTCAATAAATTCACTCCACTTAGCATGTCTTTTGTTCAATTTCTATTATCCTTTAAGGTATTTAAAAGATTCATGGTCCATATGAGTGAAAAATTCCTTGGGCCAAAGATAATGTTGTCATGTTTTACAAAGCCCTAACCAAAGCATAAATTTCTTTATCATAAGTTAGATATTTCAATAAAGGTTCATTAGGTTATTCACTAAAGTAAGCTATGGGTAAAACAACTCCAATACCCAAACCTAAGGCATCACATTCAATTTCAAAAATATTAGCAAAGTTAGGTAAAGCTAATAAAGGTGTACTAGTTAATTTAGATTTCAACCAGTCAAAAGCATGTTGGCGCCTCCCTCCATTTAAAACCAACATTTTTTTTTTATATAATTTCAGTTAAGGAAGCCATAATAGTATTAAAATCCTTTACAAATTTCCTGTAAAAACTTGTTAAACCATGAAAAGACCTTACCTCACTTACACTAGATGGAATCGACTATGCCTTAATGGCACCTTTTCTTCATCAACTTCTATTCCATCTTTGCTAACAACAAAACCTAGGGAAACATGGGCTGGCCTATTTGGAATTTGAGAGCCTAAAATAAAATCAATTTGGTGCTCAATTCCTATTAAGGGTGGCAATCTTTTAGGCACATCCTCTGGAAATAAATATGAAAAGTTATGGAGGCATTTCAGGGTCGATTGCATAACCATCATCCTCATTATCTCTTACTCTCTCTCCATTACACAAAACTATGGTCCTCTTATCAGGGCAATCATGTGTCATGTGTCCTCTCACTTGGCACTTAAAGCAAATAATTGAACTTGGCCTTTTAAGGGGTTCAGCCTTAGCATTAGAGTTGGGTTTGCTCCCTCCTTCCTTTTTTAGTGGTTCAGTCTTGGGCCTATTGGGCTTGTCACCACTTTTAAACTTGTCAATCTAAGAAACTGAATTGTAGAATGCTTACTTTTATGTTGTCTTTCCACCATAATTGCAAGGTGATACAACTCCTCTAAAATATCATTGCTTTAGCTCAACTTCATTGGTGATTTCTCTATTGAGGCCAGCAAGAAAACGTGCCAAAGTTTGCTCCATAGGCTCTTCAAGTTCTACCCTCCTCAAGGTGATTTTCAAAATCTTGATAATACTTTTCCAAACTCCTATTACCTTGTATAAGTCTTTGCAACTTTTTGTGTATATCTGTAAGGTAATAACTAGGAACAAATCTATTTCTCATGGCCCTCTTCATATCTACATAAGCATAAATTAGTGGATTCACACATCTTCTTCTAATACTTCTAATTTGATCCCACCATATAAGAGCATATCCCATAAATTCAATAGAGCTAATTTTACCTTTTTATTATGACAATCAAAAATAAAATCTACCTTCTTTTCCCAAGATAGATAAGCTTCAGAATCATTGGAACACTAAAGGTATGAATCTTCATCTTGATGCTATTGAGATTGTTATCTTGCTTATTATATCTTTGCGAGTAGCCTTCCATGGAATCGCCCTCCTTATCATCTTGAACAATCCTTCCACGCCTTGGTTGCTTAAAATTGGTACGGGTGATGTTGGAATTCAAGGAGATTTGCAAGCTTTCAATCTTCTCATACGTTCCTTGGAATTGCTTTTCAATTTAGGCCATATGAGCTTGTGAAGCTTTCATGAACAACTTCCAATCTGGTTGTTTTTTAGGATCTACCACGGTTAGTAAATAATAAAAGAAAATCTCACCAAACACTCTCTCACATGTGTACACTCAAAAGATAGCACTCACACTTGTGTTTAACTCAAAATAGGCTTTTACCCACTTTTAAGTTTACCAGTCTTACCTTTTACCTCTTTTGGATTCTTTTCTTTAAGTTCTTTAAGGACTCAAGTTACTTTATATTGAATTCAAGCCTAAACCAAACACAAACAAACAAACAAACCTTAGAAAGACTTAGCAAATAAAGGATTTAAAATCAACACAATTGGTAAAAGAGACAAATCTTTAAAGGCCTAATCGAAATTTTAAGATCAAGAAGGATTTTGAAGTGTCAAGACTGAAACTTGAAATTAATGGGATTTTATAGCCTAGGCCAAATACCAATGAGAACTTCAAAATTGACTACTTAATTTGCAAACAAGTTCAATGTGATATTTAGTTTGTTTTCAATGTGATCTTTAGTTTGTTTTCTTTCTTTCTTTTTCTCTTTTGTTTTCTTTTTTGAAGTTTTTCTTTGATTTTTTTTCCTTTTTTTTAAGCTAATGTAGAATTTGGAATCAAAAGAAACACAAAGAACAATTTCACAATGCAAAGAAACTAACAAAAATCGAATAGGAGGAATTGAGCGCTAATCACAATTTGCACTTTTCTTTCAATTTGGATGACTTTGGTTTGGCCTTAGAAACACAAAAAAACACAGAATGCTTAGGACACTAAGCAAAACGAATTGAGATGCATGAAACACAAGGAAACTGAATGGAGATAGGAAACTTGCTAATTTTGTAATGTGCAATCTTTTTTGTGATTTTCTTGGTGCTAATGGTCCAGAACTGGAATTAAACACAAAAGAGTGATTAAATATGATAAAACAAACTAATTTGATGGAAGAAAAGTAAAGAAAACAGAACTAAATATAATAGAATAAGAACAAATAGAATTAGAGCCCTATGAAGGAGATAGGACCCAAATTGATGTAAAAATAATAAGAACACAAAGAACAACGAATTTTGGATATAACTTACTTGATTTGAAGTCTTAACTCTGATACCTAATGCTACAAACAAGGTTGAATTAAATTCTTTACCCGTATGCTTGAGAATAGTTGCCTAGATCTATCAATCCACGTATTGGAGTTTTAATCTTCAAATCCCAACTAGACTTTTAGAAAACTTATTTCTAGCAACCTGAGTTATAAAGATTCAAAGTTGTGTTAACTCAAAACTTAAAATAACCAAGCCAATTTAAGATCAAAATTCACAAGTTTGTGAAATTATTAAGCATTCACTCAACAATCTCACCAAACCCACTCAAGAACTCAAGAAGAGAATTTAATCTTACAAGCAAAATTGTTAACAATAATAATATTGATTGAAAGAATGACCCTTTGGCAGAATATATGAGCTATTTATAGCCTTGCAATGCTTAATTCAAAACAAATTAAGATTTAGTTTACATTCCCTAACAAAATTCAATATTTCCTAATGTAATAAGAAAAAGACAATCCTAAACTAAATAGGAAAACTAAAGAAACATTATGATTGGTCAACAAGATTAGGCTAAAATACTTTCCTAACTAAAGAACAACTCTTCCTAAATAGAAAAGAAAAGGGATTCAACCTAATGAGGAAATCCTAATGGCATTCGAAAACATTACCAACTAAGAAAATCTTGCAATAATCTTTGACTTTGAGCCTTATTTCATTTCTTACACGACTTAAGCTTCCTTTTACATGTCTTGGGCTTCTTTTTACATGTCTTGGGCTAATTAAGTCATGTTTGGGTGCTCTTCACAAATTGAGCTCCATTGTATTAAGTTAAATGCTCCATTTGAAGAGTTTAAACTCTCATCAACTTTTAATTGGGCTTCACGCATCCTTTGTTCTTCTTAGACTATTACAAGTGTAACTCCTTATTGTACGAATATTCCACTTGCCTCCTTAAACATCTTTAACATTCCCTTTCTGATTGGATCTTAAAGTTGAAGTAGATCCTTTGTTAACTTACCTAGGCTATTTGCATCACTAGAGTAACCATTGTCATATTAGGTAGAAATAATATAGGCTCCCCAATAGCTTGAATTACAAAAAAGCATTTTGCTTACAACTCACTTAAAATTTTCTCGTCATTTTTTAATTCAATTCCACTTCTTAGATATGGTTAATCTAGCCATAAATATCAACGGGGATGTCATCAATTATAAAAATTCAAAATTTAAAAGGTTATAATTCTAAGTGGATCTCTAACTCCCATGTCTTTGTATAATTTTTGTACCCTCTGATACCCATGGCCTATAAAATCCATGTCATGTTAAAAAAAAAAAAAAAAAAAAAAAACTGAGAGAAGACCATGTGAACACGAATTAATAAAACAATAGCCATTTACAACCATGTAAGATTTCAATTGAAGTATGTAATATCATGAGATATTTTCTATACGCAAGTTATCCTCTGCACAACAATATGTGATTTAAAGTGTGAATTATAATTGTAAATCTTTAATGTTTTCCCTTGTACGATTCTAACCCCATAACTCAAAATTCAACCAATATCAACTGCACCTAAGTCAATTTTATGCATTCCTAAAAATAATTTGATAATATTATAAGAACAAATTGCTCTTCTCATATATCAAAGTGAAAGGAAAGGTAGTAATACAGTATTTGTACAATTTAAATACAATGAACCAACAACCAACACTCCTTTAAATAACCTAAGTAATACATGAATCCTTGCAAAGCAATTAATATTGGATGCAAATTTAGGCATCGCATGCACAAAGTTGAATTGCCTCTGTTATACTAGTGGAGTAATCTAAACTGCGAACCAGTGCTTAACACTTGAAAACTTAGCGGTCCTATCAGATGTCCAATTGAGCAATGTTCACAATGCATGCAGAATTTTGGATAAGTTCCTTGCGAACATCCACCTGAAACCATAAGGCAAGCAATTAGAACCATAGATGCACATATTAGAATACCATAATGTGTAAGAAATTGTGATGGTTTGCTACAATGCTGCATATTGCCTTGGCCACCTATGAAATATTCGTAGATGCTCTAGCCAAAATCATATTACAAGCTAATATGCTTACTCGAGATTACAAGCTAATATGCTTACTCGAGAACCCATAAGTGATGAAAAGACAACATTGGCCTCTGCTGCATCCTCAACTGCTAATTGTTTAAGTAGCCTTCGCTCTGGATCCAAGGTTGTTTCCCACAGTTGCAAAGGCATCATTTCTCCCAAGCCTGTATTTTTAACATAAAAGTTCAATTACAAACTAAAAAAAGGAACATATATGCATTGCACACATGCAGATTGACAGAACTATCTTTTCTACCAGAACAAGAAGCATACATAACAATTTCACATGGAATAAACTCAGCCACAAATTTTGTTTTACAAATATGGGAATTCTATTAAAGACAGGAAGATATCGCCATAGAAAAGCAAGGAGGCCAAAATTAATGAATTAAATTGCATTTGGAAATAAGAAAAGAAATACATAAAAGAGAAAAATGAATGTCCTATAATGGTTTATTATACCCATCAAAGAAACATGTATAAAACAATGAAAGATATTAGAATGGCTGATAGCAAAATATGCATCTATGAATCCCTCAAGACCATAGTTGTTAAAGGCACGCCCAAGGCACACCAGGCGCCAATCCAATCTTTATGCCCTTAAGGCGGGTGCTATCGCAAAGGTCCGCGTCTTGGGCCTCAGCGGAGCCTTTATGACATTCTTTAAATATTCGTAATTTTGATTTGTTTTAAGTGTGGGTAAATCTAAACCATTGATTAAAAATTAAAAAGAACTTAAAAAAAAGTTAGAGCTTGATGATAATTGACTAATTGTACTTCACTTTAATAATTCACAATTGATAAGTGTTAGAACTTGCTATTTAGTATTATTAGAAAGTTTAGGATCATTTTGTGTTTAAAATTTCAAGCCTTTAGTAAATTTAAGAGTTTTGTGTATTTACGATTTGAAACCTTTATTAAGTTTTCCTTTTCATTGTGTTTTTTTGTTGTTATGACTTATGTGTTTTGAATATTAATAGTTATAATATAATATCAACTTGGTAATAGTGTAATAATTAAATTTATAGTTTTTTTACATTTTAAATTTTTGCATCTCATGTCACTCTGGCGCGCGCTGCCTTGCACTTTGCGTCTAACACCTTAGTGCGCCTTCCGTTTTTAATAACTATGCTCAAGATTATTGTGATTGAGAGCACAAAAGGCTATTAGATGTAGGCAACTTGTAGTTCGGCTATGAACAGTAGTCGTGAACAGTGTTGATTAATAGTATCTATGAATATTAACATCAATAATGGCAGTGAATAGTAATGGACGTTATAGGTAGAAATTTGAGGGGCTCAAGAATCAGTCCCAAGGTCCAAAGGCGTCACACCCTAGGAAATTGAATTAAGTCACAATTCTCGAGCAATAATTGCAACCAAACTTTTTTATTGATTGAACTATCTAAACTCATTACAAGCCTAAATATTTATAGAAAAACTATTAAGATCTAGTCTTATTCTAGCCTTTTATTCTAATCCCTCAAGGATTTAAATTTATAAAGCAAATAAACAATAATTACTATCCTAAACCAACAAGAATTTAGAATAAAACTCAACAATAAAATCAGAGACTCCTAAAAACATAAGGACAAAAATTTACTAAAATTAGAATAAGACCCTTAGAAGAATAGAAATTTACTATAATGCCATTAACAAAATTCCTGCATAAGACTACTAAAATATAATAAATTTCCCGATCAACCTCAGCCTCCTTATAATCCAACATGTTCCAAACAAGCGCTTGGGCATTAGAACTCTTTTCGGCACGTCGTTTGTAGACAAGACTCATCATCTAACACACCAGGTACAAAAACATAGCATATCCATACTGACATTATGTTGAAATGCCTTATTATTTGAGGATCTATAAGATTTGAGAAGTTTTCAAGAGAGAAAAGGAACCAGAACTAAATGGGGTGAGAAAAAAAAGATGCAAACTGCAAGTTAGACTATTTCAGAAGTTAGTCAAGCATACAGTGGAAGAACACTGAAAACAGAAATCAAATCCATTATCAACTAAATTCAGTTAAATTTGAGCAAAAATTTCAACTAACAAGATATGATCAACACTCAATTCACAGATGTAAAGATAAGCACATCACACACTTTCATCCTCACAGTGCATTCACTTATTGGTCTGACCTTTGAACCTTTGAATGTTATATGAGGCATTCTGAGGGAATGAGTTCTGAAGCTTTTGGAGTTCTGCATCATCATAGCAATAGTATACTTGTTTTCCCCTTTCAACCTGGTCAATTCACAGAAAAGGAAAAAAAATAAAGGGAAAGAAAAGAAGCGAACTAAAACAATGATCATCTGATAACAAACAGTGTCTGAGTCATGATACAGCCAAAGCTAACCTTGTAAAGAGGGGGAACACCAACATAAATGCAACCTTCATCAAATAAGGCTTTCTACAAGAAAGAACAATTCCATCATTATTATTTCCATTCAAAATTTATAATATATTTTGAAAATTAGTTCTTTACTTCAAAATCAAACTTTTTATTGACAATTCTCTCCATGAAATACCTGATATCTAAAGAAGAAAGTCAGTAGAAGAGTTCTGATGTGAGCACCGTCAACATCAGCGTCTGTTAAGATGATAATCTTATGGTAACGTAAAGCCTCCTTTTTGAAATCTTCTCCCTGAAACCAATGCTATTGCATGCTTGAACCAAGTTAAGAAGATTACAGCTATAGATAGAATTTTACTACTATTTTGGGATTGGGAGGTGGGAAAGAGACAAGATGGAAAACAAGAAACAGAGTGGAAAAAAGAAATGAAAAACCTTTACTCCAAGTCCAAGGCCAAGTATAAGATTTTGAATCTCTTCATTCTTGTACATTGCAGCCTCATCTTTTCTTTCTATATTTAAAATTTTACCCCTCAGAGGGAGAATAGCCTGCCAACATTTCAGCAATCAATAATCTACAGCAATCCACATAACTTTATAGTGTAGGTAAGATGGCGCTCCAGATGGAAGACCAAGCTCATTATCAGAAAAAGGAATTTGCAAACAAGAATTCTATTAAAAAACAAAAATTCAACTTGGATTCACAATATAGTACGTAATAACATCGATGCACAAAGTTAGCACACCAATAATGCAGAATAGGTCTACATCTGACAGATTGTATAGCAGAATTTATCTGGTCAAGGATTAGCTTAAAATTTTCAAGGTCAAGAATATAACAGTGCAGTTACAGAGAACACATGCAAAAAAAAAAATTTACTCCAAGCATCTTTGTTTTCCAATTTATTTCTGCATAGAAAAATACAGCAGACATTACCTAGTAAAAATAGAGAATTTTATTTAATAATTCACCATTCCAGATTTAGTCCCATGGTTGCTTTGACTACTTTTAGCATAGATAGTTTAGTAGAACATGATAAACTATTCCAATTGTTAATTAATGCTTAATTAGGTATCTCTTATTGGTTGAGGATTAAATCACAACAATAGTGCCCAATACCTGAAAGCGCCTATCACGGCCTTGTTTGGCACTTCCACCAGCTGAATCTCCTTCAACTATAAAAATTTCTGCAAACATCCAACAACAATGATCATTTATAAGCTAGTATATAGAAAGCAGCATCTACAAAGCTTTGCTTCATACCCAAGTAATAATGCCAATTAGGCGAAGAAACTGTAATTCTCAACTTTGGGACCAAATAAAAAAATTCAACATAAGAACACAATTAACATTACCTACACAATTTTTCATGCTAACCAAATAACCCAAACAAAAAATCTGCATTATGCCAGAAAGATGTAAGAATGATTATTGAACTAAAATGATGGAAAGTCGAGATGAAATTTATTATATCAACAAGCAAATACTAAATGTATCATGTGTGAGATGCACACAATGTAATATACATCTTCCTCATAGGAATGTGAAAATCACAGTACAAAGTCTCAATAAACTTTCTAGACTTTCTATTCATCATCAGCAATCAAACATGACTAACAGGCTGTGATACTGCATGTTCACATGAATGAATTGATGGCAGTAATAAATGGCCAAATCAACAACTTACAACTTGCTCGCTTTTTCAATTTCAGCCAAACCTTTTAATTTTTCCAACTGGACTGAAGTTTAATGTTTCGTAACATTTGTAGCAAATTCAATGAGTGCAGGTAAGTACATCATACATATGAAGGCTGCATATATATATATAGATAAGAAATTGAATTTTATTTAAACAATTCTCTTGTTGGGAACATTGTGTTTAAAAGAATTTAGTTCGTTCATTTAAAAAAAAAATGATCTGATGAGAAAATTAAAAATTTTATTAAGGATTCTATTAATTTAACATCATTCCAAACAAAATAATTCTATTACTAAAGAGAATTCTATTAATAGAATTAAATTCTTTTCTTTTTCTCTTGCATTTTTTACCTTCAAAAATGATCGGTAAACAAAAAACATTAATACTATATGCAAAGGAAAATAATAAAATCATATTAAATTTTCAGTAACATAAAGACATTTAAAAAATTGTTGCCAATATAAAAAGTGTTACATAAGCTCTGCATGCATCTTGCTAAAGTCCTCTGTTAGGTTGGCTAAAATTGTTGCCAATGTAAAAACTCCAGCCACAATTGATAAAATTAAAAGAATTGGACAAAATTGAACAAGTGTTCCTAAAAATTCAAATGTTTTAAAATCCCTTGCCCTAATGAAATAGGATGATAAACATAACAGATTGCTAAATAATCATAAATAAATTCATGTTACCAATGGTCATGGAATTTCAAGCTCATATGCAACTCAATTGACTTTCAGATTAAAAAAATGAAATATAGCACCTACCAGATTCTTCAGGATTTGTAGATGAGCAATCAGCCAGTTTTCCTGGAAGAGATGACGTTCTCAATACACTTTTTTGTCTCACCAATTCCCTTGCCTTCTTTGCTGCCAAAGCAGCCTAGATAGGGAAACATAATAGAAGTAAAGACAAGGTTCAGATTTATAGTAATAGGCAGCCTACATGTCAGGATCACAGCCTGGATAGGAAAACATAATAGAAGTAAAGACATGGTTCAGATTTATACTAATGGGCAGCCCGCATGTCAGGATCACCAAAGCAGATTGATTGAGAAATGATGGTTGGATCAAAAAAAAAAAGAGGATGAAGAAGAAAATATAAGAGAAGGGTACCTTAAGAGCATTCAAAGATTTTAAAAGGATTGAATCAAGAACATCTGGCTGCAACTCCAAATAGTCACTAAGATACTCCTGCACACATTGGTCAATCACTTTTCGAACCTCTGGATTTCCTAACCTTGTCTTTCAATGATTGACAGAAAGCCGAAAGAAAAAATAGCAGTGACCAGCAACAAGAACATCAGTAAGCTAGACAAAGAACCAATACTGAGAAAATTACGATAAACAGGCAGTACCTTTGTTTGTCCTTCAAACTCTGGACTCGGAACTTTAACTGATACAATGCTTGTTAACCCCTCCCTCACATGTTCACCACTTAAATTAACATCTTTCTCCTGAAAGGAAAAGAGGACCTTTAACAATATTGAGCTTTAACTACTTTAATCTGCATGCTAAACTATAACAACCCCTTTCCTGATAGCAAGTTAATCAGAAATTTTGTGTGTTACAATAGAACTCTCTCCAGGGCCACCAGTTTGGGTTTGGATCGTAAACAAATAAATCGGCTTTTGATTTAAAAAAAAAAAAAAAACTGGTTACATGCATGAAGCAAAGGCAAAAAATGTAAATTTCTAATGGGGGATAGAGAAAGAAAGGTGGAAACGAAGCAAGTGGAATCATATTATGCAATCATTCAAGAATCAAGAATACTTTGCAAATGGCTAACAAGAAATGCAATGTAAAGTTTTCAATTATACACATTTGCACAACAATTTTGCAAAATAATATTAGTAATAATAATAGTAATAAAAAGAAAAAGAGATATCCCACAGGGAGGAAAGAAAAATGGTATAATTGCAGAGGAAGTCCATCAACTTTATTTTATTTTTTAGTTTTCAAATTTTTATTTTTCAAGAACCTTGAAATCAGTTCATACAGCTGAAGTTTACACTTCCAAGTATGTCATGCATATAGAAGAATTTCCATTAAAAAAAAAAAAAAAACCATTACTTTATAAGGAAATCATAAGAGTGTGTGTGAGAGAACACTGTTATACCATCCAAACCATAATCCCAAATTTATTTTTTGCAAATCCAATCACTTGCATCCATAACAATCACTGTGGATTGCCCATAAGTCAACTTTGATATCCATCTCTAAAGTTTTTGCTGAATTGAAGAGATATTTGCAAGAAAGGATGATTAATCTCTCATCACCCTTGTTGAGTATATATATGTGTGTGTGCGTGTGTGTGTGGTACACAAATCCGGGTAGAATATAGAGAGAATTTCCATAGGACTTTTGAAATCGAAGACTCTAGAATGTAGCCTATTTATAAGGTAAGTGGTTATGAGAACCTCTTACCCCCAATAATTTTTAGGCACTTTGTTCTTAAACAAGAAGGCTGAGGTTTTCTTTCTGCTACGCCATTTTGTCGTGGAGTATTGAAGCAAGCCAACTCATGAATTATCCCATCTTCTCAAAATATCATTTTAAGACTTAGTTGAAGCAGTTTCTAGCATTGTCTAACCTAAATCTTTTGATTTTGACACCAAACTGATTTTAACCATATTGTGAAAATTTGGAACAACAACACTGACATTAGATTTGTTTTTCAGCAATAAAATCCAAGAGACTCTAGTAAAATCGTCAATAAAAAAACAAAGCAACGAATTGGAAGAGAACTTCTATGGATACCAGGTCCTGAAACCAACAGTTAGTTTTTCTATGGATACCAGGTTGGTTAACTTAGGTACATGAAGAACATTTTTTAAGGAGAATTCCAGGTTTAATGCATATGTCTCCTATGCCAGCGACAATAGTTAGAGACCCATCTGTAATGGCAATTTTCCTACTACTAGGTAGGGTGTATAAGCAAGGAATTTATGTGAAGAATGAGTTATGTGATCGGTTGCTCCGGAGTCTATTACCCAAGAGTTTTCAAAAAACCGAAGTCTATTACCCAAGAGTTTTCAAAAACTCCATATGAGACACTTAATTCGATAGAAGTTAGAAACTTACCTGCATATGCCCAAGTGCAAGATCCGGGAAGCTTTTTTTCAGTTCCAAGTAGATTCCTCAGCTTTTCAAAAATAATTTTTAGAATCATAGCACACTCAATACACTTTATCTTGATACAACGATGGTAAGTCTGTTGAATTGCCCCCCCAAATGTCTTTAACTGATAAAAACATGCATGAGCCCCTGATTTTGGAGTCATTCAGAGATATATACAAACCAATTGAGACCACTTGAGATAATTTTTCCTATTCAATCTATAGTTAGACTGAGTTGTTCACTCAGGGCCTGTACAGGTTCCACCCTTTCTGTTGGAGGAGATACGGCAATCTCAGTTGAATCAGACATGATGACTCCCACGTAGACAGTTTCGAATAGAAGATCAGGCAATCAAGGCCTGACAGAGTTCTATTTTTTTTCAAACAGAAAGTGATGATGAACGTCACCAAGAAATTTGGTGATGAAGGCCAAGAATATCAAAGCAAGAATATGACAAAAGGCCAAATGAAAAGAAGAAAAAATGGCTATGAAGGTCGAAGAACAAATAATGGCAATTACGGCCAATGAAATATGATTCCCAAAGAAAGCCCTAGGGATCTTATACCATGTTGAATTGAAGAGATATTTGCAGGAAAAGATGATTAAGCTTTCTTCACCCTTCTTGCGTATATATTATTATTGGTAATTACAAAATAGGAAGGTAATAAATTTGCTCCTGACAAACTCCTAATTATTTCCTATATTACTGTCTTGATTAAATCATAAATCAGTTCCTATTACATTAATTTAAAGGTGTCAACATTAAATCCCACAGAATAAGGGATTGTCAAATTGCTTAACTCTAGAAAACAGAATAATTAGAATCTCTGACTATGTATACTTGTGTGGACTTAAGTACAGGGGCATGGACTTTCCAACAATTTTAAGTATAAGTACTTAAAGTGTTTCAAAAAGTTCAGAGGCCCAATTGATGCAGTAACAATAATACGAGGACTTCATTAGAAATTTGAACAAAGTTGGAGAGCTTCCTATTTAGTTTTGTAAAAAAAAAAAAAAAAAGAAAGTGCAAAGAATGAAGGTATAAAAGTTGATAGATGAAAACGAAAATTTTGATTAAAGAAACACATGAAAAATTTTGACAAAATTCACACCTTCATGACTTTTGACTTCTTCGCAAGATTATTCAAAGTTCTAGTCAATGAAGCCTTGAAACCATCTATATGTGTGCCACCATCCTTAGTACATATGCTATTGGCATATCCTAGTATTGTATCTGAGTAAGCATCAGAACACCTAGTAAAAAATGAACAAACAAATAAAATTAGATGGATTGTTGAACACCTAGTAAATTTTGAATAGCAGTCAACGTTATGTGCATGCATAGAATCTCACGAAAAAATTTTAAAAGCCATAATAGTTACAATGCACATATTAAATTAAAACAAAAGTTGCAACAAGAACACATACAAAGTAGTTTACCATTGGAGAGCAATATCGATTGTGATTCCATCTATTTCTTTTCTAAAACCCATGACATCATGAAGCGGTCTCTGGATCAAACAATAGTATGTCATCATTCAACATAAATATAGACTAAAATCCAGAAAAATAAAACTCAAGAAAAAAAATAGAAAAGGAAAAATAATGATTTGATACGATATTACACTGCCTTGTGAGACTCAAGCCTTGCTTAAGCCTTTCAAAGTCATAGGCAGAGTGATATCATCAAAAAGATAATATTAAATCTAGAACCCTAAAAGCAATTGATATCTAATATAAATACCACATACAATTCATTTACTTTTCTCTATACATATTAATAAAATCACATTCAATAATAAATCATCCCAATAAACATAAATGCAGCCAATTATTCTTCAGAGTTCAAGAGCCTTTTAGCTAGGACCACATGCATATTGGAATAGTAAGAATGTAAGATACACAGAATTAAGTTGCATATCATCTAAAGAATGCCAATGTTATTTCAAAAATTCAAAAAGAAACATTGAATTAAAAGTTTTTGTGGAAGGCTATTTAAGATTTCCCATGGATAAATAAGGCTATGAACCAAATTAAATTTTATGCATGGAATGAAACATTGAACCGTAAGCAAGTTGCCACCTTTTTCAATTGCATGGAAAAAAAAAAAAATTTACAACACAATTCAATAAGCACTGGAATTTTTTTTTTTTTTTTACGAACAGATTTAAATTCAAAAAATTATCCTGTTGAAGAAGTCCGTATACAATTTTGAACAATGTAAAAGCTAACTTCAACAACTCATTAATAAAAATATTGAGTAGGACTAATGAATAAAAACATTGAGTAGGACCTGAATTATTGTAAAACCAATAAAAAGAAAAAAAGTCTCATCGATAGTGACATGCAGGTGGTTGGGAAAAGATATGATTGATTCCTAAGTATCAAAACATAACCATCAACATGATACCTTATCAGTATTTAACCACTTTACATACTCAACTAATCCCCCAGCATATAGATATTCATCATGCTGGTTCTTCTCTGAATCATCTTCTTCTTTTGTCAGAGTGATAGCAAGCTGCAAAAAGGAAACATTAAAACAAGAGAATTCAAATTAATAACCCTATCAACCACTCCATGAAAATATCTGTTCCATTTCCGATTGCAACTGAGGTTAATAGATCGTGATTGGCATAATTTAGAAGCAGTGGTGTTACCTTTGGATTTAAAAATGCAAGCTCCCTAACTCTCCCAGCAATAGTGTTGTAGTCAAATTTAATCTCAGTAATGAATACTGCAGAAAAGTTAGAAGTTCAATAAAGAAAATATAGATTTTCAGCTACTGGTTATCATTGAGAGTCCGTTAATCCTTAAACTGACAACCATCGGACACATATGAGCTTAAAAAGTCAAGGAAAACCTTCTTTGTCAGGCAAAAATCTGACACGGGTCCCTTGACGATCCCTAGATTCAGCTGGAAGTGGATAGCTTGTTAGGATGGTCACAGGGTTTCCACGAGAATATTTCTGCTTGTACTCCATTCTGTCACGCCAAACTGTAACTTCTAATCCCTGTCAATTAATACCCACTCAAATAACACGAAATGCAAGGAAAAAATAAAAAACAAGACATAATGAACTTCAACAAATAAAAATAAAAGCATTTCATGAAAGCCCTTGTCACAGCTTGGATATGTCAGTTATTATGATGTGATTAGCCATTTTACATCCTCTCTGGTTTAACGTATTTCACATGCAACACTCATTCTCTCAGTTGCTTTAAACACACAATACCATTTGAGTAATCTACCTAACATGAGTTCAAGTTATAACATGCGGCAACAGGAGAAAATTAATAACCAGGTGGGAGCGAACGAAATAAGGTGGTCAAAATATGATTTACGACTCAGAGAGACAACTTTCAAACTTTTCTCAATCCTGGGAAGAAAAGGTGGGTTAAATAAAGTTAAGATGGAATATAATGCCCACCTCAGACAAGGCATTAACAACAGACAGGCCCACACCATGTAATCCACCAGAGACACTATAACCACTGTTAGAACCACCAAATTTTCCACCAGCATGTAAGACCTGCACAACAAAAAGTGATGACGCTGGTATCATAATGTGATACTATTAAAGCAAGAAAAATAGTACAAGACTACTTTACAATATGTATGCCACACAACAAGCTAATTAAGACTACTTTAAGTATCAATGCGGTTCCCTCTTTTTGTTTTTTTTTTTTTTTGTTGCAGAGAAAAAACAGAGTCATAACCATTGCAATTTTTTATTTATTTTTCTCTTTTCGCCTTAATATTAATATTATTAATTAGTACTTTTTAAAAGTGAGTTCAACCATTGCTTTTGTTTATTTTTTATTTATTATTGCCCTTTTATTGTATACCTAGGTAGCACAAAAACAGGAAATGCAGAAACAGGAAACGTGGAAACAAATACAGGGAAACGATATTTTTTAAAAATATGAGAAACGAAACGTGGGGAAAACGTGTAAATATAAAAAAAAATATAGGGGCAAATTTATAAATATTTTTTTCACATATAATAATTAATAAATTAACTAATTATTAAATTATAAAAAACTAATATTAAAGATAATTATTTAGATCAATATTAACAATAACAAATAATTGAAATGATAATAATCAACTAAATATTTAAAAATACATATTAATTATCCATAAGTTTCATAACTAAAATTAATAACAGAAAAGAAATGTATTTCTAAAATGGAAACACGTTTTTCAATTTTTCAAAATTGCAAAAACTTGCCTAAAATGTTTCATAAAAGTTTTCAGTGAGTTTATTGGAAGGAAACATTTTCGAAACGCGAAAACGCTTTCCTCCAAGAGTTTTCGTGCATCATAGTTGTATTAGGGGTGAGCACATAAGTTTCATAACTAAAATTAATAGTAAAAAAGAAATGTATTTCCAAAGTGGAAACACATTTTTCAATTTTTCAAAATTGCAAAAACTTGACTAAAATGTTTCAGAAAAATTTTTAGTGAGTTTTTTAAAAGGAAACATTTTTGAAACGTGAAAACGCTTTTCTCCAAGAGTTTTCGTGCATCATAGTTATACTAAGGGGGAGCACCGTTCAGTCCAATTCGAGGATTTGAAAATCTCTGAAACCAGACAGAAATTTCGGAGATTTTAAAAATAAATAACCGGTACCGTCCTGAATTTTCGGTTCAGTTCTTTATAAATTCAAAATGGTTCAATTCGGTTATTTGGTTCTTTCGGGACAGTTTGGCTTGATTTGAATATTCAGCTATTTCAATTTATTAAAAATTAAACATTACATTTTTATAAACCAAAATAAAATAAATTTTACGTTTTCACTTTTAATCATTTAAGATTAAAATAAATAAGTGATAATTTAATAAATTACAATCAATAACTTACAATGTTAAATTAAACTTTTTTAATGTTTACTACTAATATATATATATATATATATACGGTTCAGATACGATTCTACAGTTCGATTCAAGTACGAGATAGTTTGTTCTAATTCTTGGTTCGGACATCACAAAATCTTTGGAACCATCCCGTTTGTTTATTCCGATTCAGTTCGATTTCGAGATTTAAAAAAAAAAAAATCTGATATTTCAGTTCTAATACCAAATTAGTCCAGTTCTTCGGTCCAATTCAAGAATATTCATTCTCCATGCTCACCCCTAAGTTGTACGTATATCAAAAATGCAAAGTGAAAAACATAGAGGTCTAAAGCACAAATAATTCTTTTTAGCATGGTTGTAGATAATGGTTGTTAAATAACAGTTTTCAACGGTGCAATGACCATTATGGCAGTTATTTAATATTTTTTATATATGTAACAGGCATTATGTAACCATAACAATAGTTAATAAGCGGCCTCTTTAGAAATGCCTTTTCTGCCAAAACATCTCGCTCTTATTTCTCTTCTCCACCAACACCCCCTTCTTCTACCGCTATTCCCCATATTTTACCATTTTTCAAAACAAGAAGCTACACAAGACCCAAATTATTGACCTCTATGAAGGAGAAAATTGACTAAAGAGGAGTTCTTCATACTTTAGTTGAAAGAGGTGCATTAATTTTGGAATTTTCTCTTCTTTTTTTCTTCCACTTTGCAAATCTCAAGTCTTATGCTTTTTTACCTTTATATATCTATAGATATCACATATCAATTTGCTTCATCTACGAATTTTTAATTTTTTAATAAATTTTATACAAACTCCAAAGGAAGAAATTAGAAATTTAGCTTAATCAATGTTCCTTATTTGTAAATTATCAATTTAGTGAATGGGGTTGTTAAAAATTTTTTCAAAAAAAAAAAAAAAATGTAAGTTATCTATATTTTTTAAACTTGCCCAACAATTCTAGAAAGCTCATTATCAAACCATTCTTTCAACCTATGATTGAGTAATCTCCTTATTCTATCAAAGGTAATAATCCATTCCATCAAGTAAGTTATTGAACTTCTACCTATGTATTCACAAGCATATGGAAAAAAAAAATTCTCAAAATGAATATCAATATCAATATAATCTGGATCCTCCCAGACAGTCTTTGGTTTATCTACATTATGCAAATTTTTGAAAAAAAAAAAAACTGCATAACAGTAGACCGATAGAATTAACTTATGGCCATGACAGCACTGTTTCTGTCACATGCATCCACAACTACAAACGTGGCCACAATCACCATTTAAAAACATGCTTTTTAGACATAGATAGGTAATATAAAAAGGAGGAAATAGAGGAAGATCAAGAGAGAAGAAGCAGATAAGAACATGATTCTCAGGATTCCAAAAAAAAAAAAAAGGAAATATATTGAAACTACATTCTTGTTTGAAAGAAAATAAAATAATTAAACAGCACTCACACAAAACGGGCCCTAAATTAATACATAAAAGGATAGATTTCATAAAGAACTCATCATAGGTTACAACATCATGCTTCTATTATATGCAAAGAAAGCCCATAAATATGAACGATAAATTTTCAGAGGTAATATAGTGAATGGAAAATCTTCAGCCATTTTATATAGCTGCAGTAATATTCCTCTCAATTTATCACAAACCGGACATAAATTAATATATTACAAGTGCGCTCCCTTCACATGATGTTGCCAACGAATCAAATGACTGCTAAATATCCTTAACAATATATCATTTTCCAGTAGAGATATTTCAAGCATTACAAAATTAGATTTGGTCCTAAAAAAATTGCGAACGATATAACAGGTTTACAGACTCATGCCTTCAGATGAAGAAACAAAGAAGCAAAGTCAAAAATCCCCATCTCTTGGGGGAAAAAATCAAATTGCCCTGTCAAAAATGTCTTCATTATTGAAATGTTTTCAACAATCTGTTTTCATGTACTAAAATGTAAGCATCTTTTGATCATGCAATTCTGAATGGTTAGACATACAATATTTAAATAGAATAGCATATAGGAGACACCAAGCTAACCTCCAAAGATATAATTACAACAAGAATAATCAGTATGCAGTAGTACCGTTAGCACTGTCTCCAAGGCAGATTTCTTTGTCACTGGATGCATATCAGTAGGAATCTATATGAATTGAAAACCAGAGAAGCAAGTGAGGACAGAGTAGAAGAAATCAACACACACATACCCATCAGAAATAGTATCATCATTCAAGGTTATGCAATTAGATCAGAAAACAATACTCCAAAAAATTGATGAATAAGCAGCAGGAAAATGGCAAGCACAGGAATGCATATGATACAGCACATGCATAATTGTGAAAAGCACATCTGAGGCACAAGGCACATGCCTTTGCACTTTAGATCTTAAAGGGCAAACTATATTACAAAAGCACACACCTTTGCACCTCGGCCTTAAGGCAAGACACAGTCAGGGTGTGCCTTTGAAATATTTTGAGTTTTGTGTTTTTCTTATTTAAATATATTATATAATCTGACTCTAACATTTTAAGTTTTAAAATAGAATACTATGGGCACATCCACACCTAATAATCTCAAGAAAATTTTTTTATTAAAAAAAAGAATGAATTAGGGTAAGAGAAACACAACTGTCGCACATCAGACAAGAAAAGAGAGGAGAATTGTTTGCTTCAGCCAATTGCACTTTCAGCCTTCATTCCAGGTATAACCAATCTAAACTCTCAAGTTTTTTTTTTTTTTTTTTTCTTTCTCCTCTAGAGCTGTACAGACCTTGTCAACTCTCAAGTTATTTTTTTTCTTTCCTTATCCTCTTTATCATCTATCAATCTCTCTTTTTTCTACTTTTCTTTCATCTCTCTTTCTTCTTGTCCTTTCCTTTTTTTTTTTTTTTATTTCAGTAGATGAACTTTGCTTATATATGCTGTTAGCATGCTGAACTTTTATTAGCTTTTGGTTATTGATTATATGACTTAATTTATTGTTGTTTTTATGCTCAAACATTGTTGTTTTGACCTTTTGTTAAACAGTTGAATTGTTGCATTTTAGCTTAAAATATATTATTGTTATGGTGAATTCAATTGGACCTTTTGGTTATTTATTATATGCATTAACATATTATTGATTTTCTGATTAAATATTGCTTTGGCTTTTCTTTGACAAAAAAAAAAATTGTTATTGCTGCAGAATTTTTATTTTTTATCAAAAAATATATTGTTCTTGTACTGAATTTATTGTATATAGTTCCAATACATTGTTTTCTTTTATTTTCAGTTCATTCTTCATTGTTTGGCGGTCATTAGATGGAGGGAGCAAATATAAGTTGTGCTTCTAGTGTGCCTAGTAATCATGCTAGAAACGACCCGAGATGGAAGTATGGCACATTCTTAATCCACCCACACAAATGACCTGATTTGTAATTTTGTAAGAAAATTAAAACAGGAGGATTTTTCATGCCAAAGCTCATCATTGGAGGATTTCGAAATACTAAAAGTTGTCCAAGATGTCCAACTCTTGTACATGAAGAAATTTAAGAATTCATGATGAGAAAGGTCTCATGAACCATTCAGAGAAATGCAATTCCAACTTTTGAAGTTATGGATGCTTATGGTGATGATGAAGAATTAGATTATATTGGGGCAAGCAAGAGTTCACAGGAAGTAAGCCAAGGCAAAAGGGTCCTAGTGATCTTTATTTCACTCCAAATATAGAGAAGAAGTTTAAAAGTATAAAAAAAAGGGGAAGTTTAAAGCAATCTACAATTAGTGAATGCAATTAAGAATTGCAATAGAGCCTGTAGACATATAACTTGATAAACGTGATGTGGCAATACTTTTCAAAGTTATTATCTATCCAAGTTCTAGTTACAGTTGAGCTTATAGGGCAATATAGTGTTAGCATGAAACCACCTAATTATCATGAGGTGAGGGTTCCTTTATTGAAAATGGAAGTTGGTAAGGTGACCAACACAATGAAGTATTATGAAGATAAAGGCTAAGTATGGTTCTTCTATTATGGCTAGTCAAACAAGAGACATAGGACCCTCATTAATTTTTTCAATAAACTAGCCCAAAGGAACAGTTTTTATTTAGTTAATGTTTATGGTTATTCAAAGATCAGAGAAAAGATGTTGAATTACTTGATGGTTTTGTGGAGTGTCTTGGGAAAGCAAATTTGATTTAGATAGTCACTAATAATGCAATCAACAATGTGCTTGTAAGTAAGAAACTCTCCTTTACTTCTAAGTTCCATATTCTACATCTCAAGCTTTGCTTTTCTTTAAGTTGGTAGTTGGTAATTGAAATGACAATTTGCATTTTAAGTTGTTTATACTTAATTTGTTTTTAGGTAAGCTATTGAAAACAAAGAGACCACATTTGTTTAGGTGTTTCACAAGACAAAGAGAGCTTGTTCGGGCTAGTGTCACAAGGTTGGTTATTGCTTTTCTTACTCTTCAACGCAACAAACATATAAGAATAATTTGAGAAAGATGCTCACTTTGCAATATTAGACAACTAGTAAATGGGAAAGAGAATCTAGTAGTAAAAGAGTGACTACTATTATTTTTTATGCCTTCATTTTGCAATAGCATTGTGTATATCTTAAAGATATCTAGTCCTTTAGTGCTTGTACTTAGATTGGTTGATGGTGAGAAAAAGCTTGCAATAGGAGTTTATATATATAAACTATGGTCAGGGTTAAAGAAGCTATCATCAAATCTTTTAATGACAAAGAAGAGAAATACAAAGAAGTCTTCAAAATCATTGACAATTGATTGGAATGTCAACTCGATCAACCTTTGCATGCAATAGAATATTACTTGATTCCTGAGTTCTTCTATTCAAAACCTAATATTTCTCAGGATGAATAGGTTATGATGGGTTTTTATAAAATTGTGCAATTGTTGTTTCCAAACCATGAAGTATAAGACAAAATCAATGATCAACTTACGTATACCCAAATGTGGAAGGGCTATTTAGGATGGAGTTGGCCATTAGGCATAAAAAGACAAAATCTAAAAGTAAAATAATAATTTATGGTCAATAATTTTTTTTTACCGAATAGGATTACGAATATATATTACATAGTAAATATTAATTATGTCTTATATTATTTACAGCTAAATGGTGGAAATCTTATTGATCTTCAACTCCAAATGCATAAAAGTTTGCTATTAAAGCGTTCACCTCATTTAGATTATGAGCACAATTGGAACATATTTGAGTATATAAGTAATTAAATTTAATTATTTACTTTGCAACAAGAAGTCAAATAATAATAACAATTTATTATTATTATTACTATTATTAAAGAAACAAGCTAGCTCAGCAACACTTAAATGATCTAGTATCTATGAAACACGATCCAGCGTTGACGCTTCAATATGATGCGCGTGACCACATTGATCCCATTTCTTAGAAAGATATAGATAATAGTAATGAATGCTTAATGAGTGTAATGGATGAAGAAAATGATAAAGAAGATTCTATATTTGATGATGATTACTTGATATTGGATGCAACTGCTAAAGATAGTGGAGTTGAAAAGAAAGCTTATCATTTGATCAATTAAGGGAAAAAATGTTGCATCCACATCTACATCAAGTGCTAGCCTAAGTAGAAAAGACAAAAAAATCTTCTAAAAAAAGGACTAGTACTTAGAGATGAGAAAGAGGTTGATTCTGAAGAAGATGAGGAAGAGACAATTGAAGAAGAAGAAGATGACTATATCGATTATGATTGATTACTATAATTAGTAGGACTGTAATTATAGTTTTATGGATGATGCCTTAGCAATTGTAGTTATAGGACTACAATTACAGTTTTATACCTTTTAAATGTGTTCTAGTTTTTTTTTCCGTTTTTATGTTTGTTGAACATGTTCAAGAAACATGTTTTATGCCATTTAAACATGTCATAGTTTTTTTTTTTTAATTTTATGTTTCGAGAACATGTTAAGTTTATAATTTTATGCAAACGTTGTATTTTAAGTCTTATTAACTTTATTTTATGATTTTTTTTTACAACTCACTTTTGTAAGGTGCATACCCAGATTCCAAGACCTCTTCGCACCTTAGTACATTTTTTATTAGTACAGGTTTGTATAATCATAAAGACAAAGGTTCATGATAATTTCTCACTCATCACATGGTTACATGGCACTCTGATGTAAGATAGATTTGTGAAAGGTTAATTTGAAGTTATAATAGGTAGAAAACTTAAAGGATTAATTAGCAATAGGAATAAAGAACTGAAATTAATCAGAAAAGGGTGATTTGGGGATCTGTTTATGGTGGAAATATGGGCAATGAAAAGTAATATGAAAATAATAAATAAAATGTACATGTTTAGGCATTACACCTATACATCCTTAGAAGTCATACCTATGGTATTCCTATGTTGAATTGCACCACACAACTCAAAGAAAAGCATAATTGCTGAAATTTTATAATTTATCAAACACTCAAATCTAAATTTTATTGATCCCTGGAACCTTAGACATTGAACCAACAACTATTTTATTTAAATGAACATAAATAAAACTCTGAAAATACTACGAAATACAATATAATCTCTCCAACAATCCTTACAATAAATCTAGAGCATAATACTAAATTTGAGTTTTTAAATTTGAATTTCCTCAAATTCTTTGTTTGCATCATTCTCCCTTGGTTGGAGAAAACTCGATCTTGAGTTATGAAGTGCCTAAGTAACAAAATTCTGGTTTCTTGAATTGAATCTTTAGCACAAAAGATCCAAATTTTGATTGAATGCCACCCTGACTCCTTGTTTGTTTGTAGCCATGAACACAATTGAAAGCTCCCTTATAATTTGTGTTGAAACCCAGTTGGAATAACGAAATCTATCTCTATAGAACAAGTGATAGGCAAGACAAATCGAGTATCTTGAACAATAAAGTGAAACATTATTGTCCCTCCTACTCTCTTTATTTCTTCATTAACGTTATTCATCTTTTATTATCAAAACCTTCTTGTTTTGCCTCTATAAGTTAAAAACTCTCAGATTTTTAGGTGTTGGTTTTGCTTTCTTTCAACCCTTGGTGCAACTTGAAGATTTGGATCAATCTTTAGGGCTAACCATTGCAAGAGAGTTTGATTGCTAGTGGCTTTTGAAGAGTTCAAAGAAACCCTCTTTAGTTATTCATCCACATTAGCTCCTAATGCTTTCATCCTATCATTTATCAAATCTAATTCATCCAATTGGCCGCTCACTTCATTTAATCTCATTTGAATATCCTTTTGAAAGGAACCAAACCTTGAATTTTATTCAATGTTTGATACATGATTGAAGAAATCAATAACTCCAAGGATCTTGGAGCTTTAATACCAAACTAACACATAATAACTTGTAGGGTTAAAGAACTGAAATTAATCAAGAACAGGATGATCAATGCTTATGGTGGAAATAGGGGCCTCGAATGGTAATATGACAATACTAAAGAAAACAAAAGAGTTTAGATATCACACCTAGACATCGTTAGCAATCACACCTAAGGTTCACATAGGAATAACACCTAGAGTGAATTGCATCACACAGCTCAAAGAAAAAACATAACTGCTGGAATATTATTAATCATGCAAATTTAAATTTTATTGCAGAAAAGTACAAAAAGTATCTTGTGATTTACCCTTCTTTTTTATTTGATCCCTAAGGTTTAGTTTGTATTACTTTGGTATTTTGTGATTTGCAACGTTAATCAGATGAGGGTAAAGTGACTAACAACATTAGTCATACTGATGTTCCAGGCTTGTGTGGCATTTTCTATTACTTTCTCATACACGTAAAAAGATGGCTTCCATTTATTTACACATCATTGACACATCATATCCTTAAAAAAAAAAAAAATTGAAACCAAGTAAAATGTAAATTAAAAAATTTTTACCAACCTAAAGAATTTTTTTTCCTATTTGTTTACCAATGAAATACCCTACGCTCCCTTCAAATACACAAAATTCAACTTTTTTTATTCCAAATTCAAATCCTAAAATTATTAAATAGCTAAGCAAATAAATACAAACAAATAATCAATAATATTATGCTAATGCATATTCTATTTATCATAGCCAACCTGGACTAGACCGCAACCACATTCATTCACACAAGTAATCTACATTCATCACTTATCTTCCATCTCCCATACACATATTTGCACATAACTTTGCCATAATTTTCTCATCTTCCTTAATCATCCTCACCATATCCCCACCCTATCCACAATACCAAACTAATCTCTTTTCTCCTTTCATTCGGAATGTGTCATATACGCGTAAATTCATAAATCTAATGGTCCTATTTTAATCAAAAGTCATAAAGAAACTAAGAGGACCATGGCAAATTCAATGCAGTACAAGCTAGAGTGCGCTATGAACCCTATTTTCAGCTGGTTCGTCAAACACAAGCTCAAGCTGAAACGCCAACCTCTAATGGTGGTCCATATGGATAAAGCCACTGAAATCAATCACTAGATAGAGCTATGGACTAGCTAGACAAAGTGCTACCATCCAATCCTCCTCATCTCGTTTCATAATGCCTCTGTTTCCAAAACAACGGTTCAAGGTTGCTCACCCACAGACACATAATGGAAGGAAGTTGAAGGGAGAAACTCTTGATTATTTGTTTGATTTGGTAATTTGATTTCAAGATTTGAATTTGAAGAAAGATAAAAGATGGATTTTGTGTATTACAAGAAAAAGTAGGTCGTTGAGTTGATAAGAAGACAGGGAAAAAGTGCTACCTTCCAGTCCTCCTCATCTCACTCCATAATGCCTTTGTTTCCAAACAACACTTCAAGGTCGACAAACACATAAAGGAAGGAAGTTGAAGGAAGAAACTCTTAATTATTCGTTTGATTTAGTGATTCATACAGCCAAGGCAAGTCTAATAAGGATCCATTACAACTTCTAAATTGCAAATTAGCACTCTATCATTGTCAGTTTAGTTTCATCTTATTCCATTATGTTTTCTTCGATTTCCATCATTAATTAGTGTGTTTTATCATCGAAAAACGGGCTTATATCATTAAAATCTAATGGAAATATATTGATTTTCAAAATTTTCTTAAAACAAGAAAAATTGTAAATTGAGCAATTCTATCACCGATTTTGTTCTACTTGTTCAATTCAGTTTCAATCTATTTGTTTTCACTTTCAATCATTATATTAGCTTGACTTATCATCACATATCAAATTTAATTAAAAAATTCCACAAGAATCTCATATTTTTGCAAAATTTCCTTAAATCAAGGAACTCTGCAAAGTAAGCTCGCTTCCTTGTTCTAGTTGAATTTCTTTGTTTCTTTCAATTCAAATTCATTTTTCTTTATGGATGAATATTTCTTGTGTCCCCAATTGTAAATTTGAAGTGTTTAATTCAAAAATTTTTTTGAAATTTGAAAGTTTGCCAAATTTTTTTTAAATTAAGGAAACTTGATTTTTAGTTTGTTTATTACAATTTTTTCATTGTTTTTAATTCCAATTCGTTTCTTTTTGTGTCAAATCACTTTGTTGGTGTTTCTTAAGTGTCTAGAGTTGAACCACATCATTCAAATTCAAGGAGAAGATGAAATTATAAATTTGCCTCTAATCTTACTCCATTCAGCTACTACTTAATTTCGCATGAGTTGTTTTTTGTAATTCTTTCAATTTCAATTTTTTTTTAAGCTTTCAAGGTAAAAAAAAAAAAAAAAAGAAGAAATAAAAAAAGAACAGAGAGAAAAGATTAAAATAACATAAAAAAAAAGAAAAGAAAAGTTAAAAGAAAAAGAAATAGAGGAAGCTATAAATTGCACAAGAATTTGTTTGCACCAAAGAAGCTTATTTCAATTCTTTGATTTGCATTCAGCCTAGGCTTGATTTTCTATCAATTTTGAGTTCAAAACACCACTTTGAAACTTTACCTACTTTTAAATTCTTAAATTTTGATTAGATCTTTAGTTATTTGCTTGTTTGCAACCAGATTGTGTTATTTTCAATTTTTTGTTATCTAAGTGTTTATGTCTGGTTTATGTTTATTTTGTGCTTAGTTTGAGCTTGTCTTAACATAAAGTAATTTAGTCTTTAAAGAACTTAAAGAAAAAAAACTTGAGAGATAAAAGGCAAAAGTGTGTGAGCTTATAAGAGAATAAAAACCTTATTGTGTGAAACACGAGAGAAGTGTCATCTTTGTTAGTATAAACACGAAAGGGAATGTTTTGATGATTCTATTTGTTTTTTTACTTTTTTTTTAATACAATGATAGGTTTTGGAGAGATAAAAAGGGATGAATTTACGTATTCCATAAAAGGCATGTTAAATCAAATGAAACAGTTGGATAGTTTTTCAAATTTGAACCATAAGTTGAGACGAGCTTGCAATAACTACAAGCCAAAAATGACAATTCTATGAAAAAGGTGGTCCTGAATAGTACTTAGCATGAGAAAAACAAGCAGAGACTGTGTTTGAATACCACAATTTTTCTGAGGAAAATAAGATAATGACTACTGTCATTAATTTTGAAGATGATGTCGTGTTATGATGGGAACAATTATCATATGCTACACAGTATTATGAGCAAAATGTTATCTCTATATGGTGAGGGATAAAGAGAAGATTGTGAAAAAGGTATGCCCCAAATTCTTATGAAGAATTGTTTCCAAGGCCTATACAAACTTCTAAGGCTACCATTGATGATGAGATTATCGCTTCTAAAGGTACAATAGACATTCAAACTTCTTTACATAATGATACAAGTGTTAAAAGCCAAGATTTTGAACGTGATTATACAAATAAAAAGACTATAATTGTATTAGAAAATGGTGATAGTACTAGTTTACATAATGATAAGATATCACCATTAAAAGTTTCTTCCAATGTTCAAATTGTAAATCTCATACATGATAATATACTTGTTGACGAGCTCAAAGAAAAAGAAATAAAAAGAGAGGGAATGCGCGCACATGAAAGAAAAAGAATTAATTGCGCGACAAAACGAGAGTTGCGCAAAAACAATAGAAAGGTGTGAACCTAAAATGGTAAAAGGAGAGTTTAGAGAGGATGCACCAAACCTAAGAGATGTGCATGCAAAAGGAGAGGGCGAGAAAAATAAAAATCTTTATGAAAAAAAGAGCGATGAGAGCTACTCTTCCAAAGAGCCTACAATCATATTTTTATTTGAAGGGATGTATTACACTGCTAACGACATTTATAATCTTTTGTATAGTTCTTTTATGTCTCTTTTGCAAGATTATGAAGAATGGTTTACAATAGAGGTGCCTAGCGAACAAGACCACCTAACTCTTAATTCTTGTGATAATTGTGTTGTAATGAAGAGTGAGGTTGCAAACTTGTGTAAAAGGAAGTTTTCTAGCTTTTGTTTTGACAAGTGTACATGTTTTATTTGTTCTAGGCGTAATTCTTCTTTTAATCATAGTTTTAGCGTTACTAGGTTTTCTTTTAGTGACGAATGTTTGTTTTCTTCTTTAAACTACTGTTTTTGCATTTCTTCTTTAAAATGTTTAACTTCTAATAATTGTTTTTCCCTTTGTTTTAAATGTGATTTTTGCAAGGGTAGTTCTTTTTATTTTTGTCAAAATGTTTTTTCTTCTTCTTTAAGTGAAAACCATTTCCTTTCTTCTTCTTATGTTAATGTTTTTAAATCATTGATTTGTGATTCTTCTTACTTTAGATGTTGGTTAAAAAGAAAGTTTTCTTTTGATTTCAAGGGTTCTTTTATTTCTAGTTGCTTTTCGAATTTTAATTCATATTCTTTGAGTTTTAGTTCTATTTTAAAACCTAAATTTTCTCTTTCCAGTGTTTTTGTTAAAAAGAAATTTGATAACTTAGTATTTCTTCATACTAGATGGAGGACGTCTTTAGGTGTTTCTTTTTGTCTTCTTCATTTTGTTTTGCATTCTTTTACTTCTTCTTTGGTGTGTTCTAATCTTGTTTTATGTTTCATGATATTAGTCTTTGATCCGGGTGGAAAAACTTACTCTTTATAAAGTAATATTCACTTAGGTTTCTTAGGTAGTATTAGACTTATGTGTGGTTTTAGCTTTCTTGTAGGTTTAGATTTGAGGACGAATCCTTTTGAGGAATGAGGGAATGATGCATACGGCCAAATCAAGTCCAATAAGGATCCATTACAACTTCAAGGATCAATTACAAGAGAAAAGCTAAATGAGTTTAAAAATGGACTTCAAACTTTTATACAAAGAAAGATATGGAAAGAATTGGCCCAAACAAACCAAAGATTGCATGAAGCTCAAACGCATGAGGATAAGAGGTTGGACTCTTCAAGTAGAGTGCTTAATTTAATCCAATAGAGCCCAATTAATAGAGAGGACCAAAGCCCAATACCATTTTGCCATAGTATGGAGTTAAGCCCAAAATATGAAGACAAGCCCAAATGTTAAAGATCCATGTCAGATTTGCTTAGTTGGCATTGTCTTCCTATTGTCATAGGAAATTCACCTCATTGGTTGAATATCACATTGCTTTTAGTTAGGATTCTGTAGTTAGTTATTTTTTTGTGTAAGGAACCTTGAAATAAGGTGTTTTAATACTAGAAATTAGCTAAACCAGATCATGACAACCAATAGGATTACTTAGGTCAAATCATGACAACTAATAAGATTATTTGCTTTTAGTCTTTATGTAAAAGTGATATTAGTTCTCCTAATAGGTTTAGGAGTTGTAAGTTCAGTCAAAACATGTAAGACTGAATTAGATAGAGTTTTTTAGGGTTTTGTTAACATTTATGAAGGGTATTTAAGCCCCTATATGCTTACCAATAGGAGAACAGATGATTTTTGCATAAACTTTGTGAAATTGATTCTCTTCTTGAGTTTTTAACTGGATTTGGTGCGATTGTTAAGTGAACTTGATAATTTCACAAAATTAATTTAATTTAGGTTCTAAATTAATTGGTTAATTTAAGATTGAGATTAACACAACTTAAATCATATATTCCATGTTGCTAGAAACAAATTTTTTAGAGATCTAGTTTAGATTTAAGGATTTTTCATCCTCTTGATCTTTGAATTATACTTGGGACTTGTGTTCATCAAACAGGTCAGAAGCTAATTCCACCTCGTATGTATCATTTAGTAATTTGATGATTACAGGATTTGAATTTGGAGAATGATAAAGATGGATTTTGTGTATTATAAGGAAAAGTAGGGTGTTTAATCGATAAGAAAACAGGGAAAAAGTTTTTGGATCGTTAAAAATAATTTATTTTTATTTTTATTTTTTGGTTTGAAATCCTTTTTTAATATTGTGTGACAATGAGGGGACTATCTTTTTGACATGTATGAAAAAATAATAAAAATGTCACATCAGCCCACCGCATCAATATGACTAACAGTGTTAGTCAACTTATCCCTCATTTAATTAACAGTGTAAATCACAAGATATCAAAGTGATACAAACTAAATTTCAAGAAGTAAATTGTTTTTTTTTTTAAAAAAAAAAGACTTTTAAGTACTTTCTCCTTTTATTAATCATTGAAGTCTTAACACTGAACCAAAAGCTATTTTATTTAAATAGACATGTAAATAACTCTAAAACAATTAAGAAATACTCTATACCTCTCCAACAATCTCTATATTAAATCTAGAATATAATACTAAACTTGAGTCTTTAAATTTGAATTTCTTTGAATTATTTGTCTACATTACAAATTAAGTTGATAAAGAGTAAAAGATTGTGATATTTTTTGCTCTTTATCTGTTTAGATCGAGCTCAAAAATCAATATATTCAAACCATTTCATCACTACGTGTATCATATGATCATATAAATAGAATGCATGGGTAAATCCAAAATAATAAGAAAATGATATTTCATAAAATTGATGAAGCTTCCCGCTAAAACTTTTATCCTCCCATCACAAGCCCTCAAATGCATATAGCCAAGACATGAACAAATTATAGTATATAGAACAAAGGTGCTATAAAGGATAGGAGAGCTAGATAAAAAATAAGTGATGGTATATATTCATACCAGTACACACATTTACATAAAATGATGTACTAATAAGTATAGTCCAGTAGCTTGAAATGATAGAAGACAGTACATACCCCACGTCCGTTGTCAGTGATACTAACAGAATTATCTGAATGTAGAATAATTTCTATTTTTGAAGCATATCCTGCTTGGACCTCATCAATAGCATTATCCAAAATCTCGTAAATCTAAGAGAAAAAAGCAAAACTAATCACTAGAAAACCATAATTTCAGAATAAGTTAAGAAAAACTTAGAATGAAAAATGCCATCAATAACAAGATCAACAAAGGAATTACCAAATGGTGCAAACCACGAGGTCCAGTACTTCCAATGTACATCCCTGGCCTTTTCCTAACAGGATCTAATCCTTTCAACACCTACATTACAATTAACAATAACTAATTCTGAGAGAGAGAGAGAGAGAGAGGAAGCAACAGCAGCAAAAAGCATATAAGCCTCCCAAATAATTTGTTTAAAATTCAAAACAAAGGAGTCATTACCCATGACCACATTGCTGGAACATCATTCTATGCAAGAAAACTATTTCCAGCAATTACAAACACCAAATTTGAGTAGCACACGCAAAATCATAACCGAGTAAATTAGCAATATTAGGGCTGTAAATGAGTTTTACTGTTCATATTATGCTCTGCGCTCAACTATGAGAAATTCTCATCTGAACTCACTCATTGAGATTAACGAGTCAAACTAATGATATCCTTTAAGGCTTGCGCAAGAGATATATATCCCCCCTAAGTTTACCTGAATTTGATCAGAACTATAACCCTTTGAGTTTGCAATTTCTTGGAAGGATGCTGTTTCAGTAGTAGATGACATGAAAGCCCTCGGTAAAACTGCATTTCGAACAGAAAACCGACTTGGAAATCCCCTCAATGGAAAACTCATCCTGAAATATACCATAGCCAAAAAAAAAAAACACATCAAATTAAGCAAATTTCCAAAACCAACCACAATTGCACATAACCCACCATTTCGTATCTTCGTCAATAACAATCTAAAATAAAGAGAATGCAGCAAACAAAACAAATTTCAAATTTTGAAAATTTGAAACCTTTACGACCACCTAACTCACACCAAGCCCTTTCTTTTATCATGTACTCACGACTGTGAAGGACCAAACGTCATTGAAGCAATTTAACTAACTTATCAACTTCAAATAATGTCATTTCAAATCTATGGATATCCAAAACACTCATTAGTAAAATTCAATGATATCTTTTTCTTATCTCAACTCTTTTTCAAACGCAAAATTGGAGTATATGCACCACCAAGGAAGGAAAACGAAACAGAACATGCAACTAGTACTCTTTCCAGCTTTTTCTCGTTAAACAAACAAAAGACTAAAAATACTAACTGAAAACGAAAAATGAAGGAAGGAATGGAGGAGAAACCTGGGCTTGAAGGAAAGCAAAGGGCGGGAAAGAGAAGAAAGGGAAGAGAAAAATTGAGAAGGAGCTGGAGAAGGAAAGCAACGAGAGGCCATGATTACGCGAAGTAGAGGAGAGAGAATACGGTGTTTTAGAAGAAGCGCCATCCGCAATTTGGGGTTTCCTCAGACTCTCTCGAAGCCTTTGTTCATGACACAAAAGAAAGATATCCCTTTTCTCCCTATATTTTCCCTCCATCACAATTAGGGCTTCAATTTGTGGTCTTGTTTGCGCTTTGCAGGCCATCACGAATTTACGCCGGCCCATTTTGCTTCAGGCTTCAAATCTTACCTTTATTTTCGAACCAAATCCTCCGAAATTTTGTTTTTGAAAGACTTGCCAATATTGAGTGTGCATGACTCTAACTTCTCGTGTAATGGACTGTTCCTATACAACAATATAAATCAGGAGTCCATCACATATACTAAAAAAATTATATGCATCTTTTGATTACAAAGGCGTCTTTTTTCTTTGTCATATATTTTTCTCTTTTGGAATGCTTCATTTATTTTTTATCTTGTTTTATTTTTTTCCTAATAAATGAGATTTGTATTCCACAAAAATCAATTTAAATACATATAATTCATTTAATCTAATGAATATTTATTTTATATTACAAAATATAAAAAAATTTTAAAAATAATATAATAATAAAAAATATAATTGACAATCTTCAATTAAAAATAAAATAATACAATAATTTATGATAGTTATAATATATTTTATATTTAGTATATTAATTCTATAGTGTTTATCAATTTCAATATTATAACAAAATTAACGATAACAAAATATTTAACAATATGTATGTTCATTAGTCAAATATTACATGTACATTAATATTTGTTTATAGATTCATTATTATTTATCTACAAATTCATTAGAACTTACTCATAATTCATTACAAATGAACTCTAAGTTCATTAATATTTATTTACAGTAGGTTTATTACAAATAAATTGTATGTTCATTATAAACAAACATGTATTCTATAGGTTACAAATAAACTTTAGGTTCATTAATATTTACTTATAAGTTTATTAGTATTTGCCTACAAATTCATTAAAATTTACCTACAAATTCATTAGAACCTACCTATAGGTTCATAAAAAATAAATTTGTTAAAAATAAACTTTGGGTTCATTATAAATAAACCTATTTTCTATAGTTCATTAGAACTTATCTACAGTTCATTATTAGAAATTAATATATAATATAATATTTAATATAATTTAATATATTAATATATTATAATTATTAATTATATTAATATAATTTAATGTAATAATACATTAATATAACATAATTAATTAATAAAATTTATAATATAATTTAATATAATTAATTAATGTAATAATATAAATTATATATAATATTTGTATAAATATTATAGAGACTTCAAAGTGTACTAACACTCATAAATCCAATTGACCAAATTCTATACAATATCCAACTAACCAAATTGTCATAACACTTAAACGGGAAATATGGATAAAAATAAAAATAAATACACAGGGTGATGCAAACAACCAAGGCAAATTAGTAAAAGATTCACTTTAACTTCAAAACTCAATCACAAGGAGAAGACTAAAGAACTTTAAAGAGATAATTGGAGCATTCATACAATAAGGAGTTACACTTTGATTAGTCCAAGAAGAGAAAAGGATGCGTGAAGCCCAATTAAAAGTTGATGGGAGTTTAAACTCTTTAAATGGAACACTTAATATAATGAAGCCCAACTTATGAAAAGAACCCAAGCATAACTCAATTCAACCAAGGCATGTAGAAAAAAAGCCCAAGGCATGTAAAAGGAAGCCCAAGTTGTGTAAACAAAGAGATAAGGTCCAAAGTCAAAGATTTTTACCAGATTTTTTTAGTTGATAATGTTTTCTAATGTCATTAGGATTTCCTCGTTAGACTAAATTTTTATCCTTTTATGTTTAGGAAGAGTTGTTCTTTAGTCAGGAAAGTATATTGGCCTAATCTTATTGACCAATTATAATGTTTCTTTAGTTTTTCTATTTAGTTTAGGATTGTCTTTTTCCTATTAAATAAGGAAATATTGAATTTTGTTAGGGAATGTAAACTAAATCCTAATTGGTTTTGGACTAAGCATTGTAAGGCTATAAATAGCTTTCATATTCTACCAAGAGGACATTCATTCAATCAATATTATTATTGCTAGCAATTTTGCTTGTGATATTAAATTCTCTTTTTAAGTTCTTAAGTGGACTTGGTGAGATTGTTGAATGAACGATTAATAATTTCACAAACTTGTTAATTTTGATCTTAAATTGTCTTTGTTGATCTAGGGTTTGAGTTAACACAACTTTTGAATTTTTATAATTTAAGTTGCTAAAAATAAGTTTTCTAGATGTCTAGTTGAGATTTGATGATCAAAACTTCAATACTTGGTTTGATGGATTTCGGACAACTATTTTTTAGCATACGGGTAAGGATCAATCCAACTTTATTCGTATCACAAGGCATATCTTTTTCTTTTTCTATCGTATGTGTCGTGAATTTTTTATCCATATTACTATATGAATAGGGGGGTTCATAATATAAGTTGCCCATAACTCTTATTTTATATTTTATATGGAGTGAACTTGATTGGGTTTAGATTGTTTATGAAAAATCTTTGTACTATTTTCAAACCTTGGTGATTTTGTTTTAGAAAGAATTGTTAAGTCTTAGATATATATATATATATATTTTAAAAGTCAAAATTTTAATATAAAATTTATATATATAATTTTTCTACTTAAAAAATGATTATTTTCTAATATAAAATTCAAAATCATATTAGAATTATTTTATTTTAAATGAATTTTTAATTGAGTTAAAATTTTAAAAGATACATTGTCAGTTTTAAAAAATAATAAAATGAAATAATGACTTGACACATGTAAAAAAATTATCTAACATATTTTTTAAAATTAAAATTATATATATATATATATATATTAATTGATTGATTTTTATCTCAAAAATGATATTAGATTATTTTTTACCATGTGTCAAGCAATTATTTTTTAAATCACTAAATCATCTTCAAAAATTTAATGTAATTAAAAATTACTTTAGAATAAAAAAATCATAATACAATATGAATTGCATAAAAAAATTTATTTTTAAATAAAAAATTATTTCATTATGAATTAATACATAAAATTATAATTTTAGAATTTATTTGATACAAAATTTTATCAATTGCTAATCTAATTGTTTAGCATATAAGCGAATACAATTTCTTTTAATTTATCATATAAACTAAGAGTGTTCAAATGGCTGAAACCAATTTGATCAAACTAAACAAATAAAAACTCAAAAATTTTAATTTTTGGAAAGTGCAAACTAAATTGAATCAAATTAAGTAAAAAACTGAAACAAACATAATCAATTTGATTCAGTTCTGTTATGATTCAGCTCAATTTGAATCAACTTTTATTAAAAATCAATTTTAAATATTTTAACATAAATAATGAATTTTAGAAATTTGTAATATAAATAATAAATTTTTATATTTTGTATATAAATGATGAATTTTAATTCGATTTGAATCATCTTAGTTTGATTTAGAGCATGTCTAGCATTGTTATTGCAAAATCTGATTTTGAGACAAAAAAAAAAAAATGTAAGAGATTCTTTTTTGAATATAAGTTTTATAACTAAAAAATTGATATTGATAAAAGTTTCAAAGATAAACTTTTTGTCAAAATCAAAATTTTTTATTTATAAAACTTATATTGAAAAAAGTTATAGTCAATTAAAAGAGAGAATCTCTTTTTTTTTTTTCAAAATCAAAATTTTTTCAATAACAATGCCAAACATGCTCTTAACATAGGTTTAAATTATTTTGGTTTGATTTAATATAAATTCAATTCAACTTAGTTAACTAAAAATTTTTTTTTACGAAAAAACTAAATCAAACTCACTATAATTTAAGAGAAAATCAAAATCAAATCAAACTTATATAAAAATCGAACTAAAATTGAAATTTATTTTATTCTATTAGTTTTTACGATTCAACTTAAAAATTGAATGGCATATGTAAAACTACCTAATTAAAATAATTATAAATAAAATAAAAAATAATTAAAGAAACTATAAAATAGATAATTAAAAATAAAGTTCAAAAATTTCTATATATAATCTATTATGGAAAAATAGTATTATTTTTTTAATCATGTATTTGTAGTAAATATTTTAAGGGCTAAATACTAAAAATCCTTAAGTTTTTTTGTAATATAATATTTTGTCCCTCATTTTGTAAAAGTACACGAGAAAATCATTGTGTTTTGACATCATTAAACTAAATAGTCATTTCGTCATATATTTAACTTTTTTTCATTATTGAAAGAATGATAAAATACTAGAATCTCTCACGATTTTGACTTAATTTACCACTTTGTCCTTCATTTAAAATATATATATTTAAAGCTTTTGTATTTTGACATTATTAATTTTAAGTATCTTTTGTTAATTTTATTATTAATATCAAATTGGATATAAAAAATGATCTCACCTATATTATATCTCTCTCCCTACTCTTAAATTTGAGATGAAGAAGTTGCATTTTTCTTTAAGATAGTATCATCATCATCATTATATTTATCTTTATCAGCATCAGTCTCCTTCTCATCAATCAAATTCTTTAAACTTTTTCACTAGTTTCTTTCTCTCATTCTCGGTATCATCAATATTCTCAAAATAAAATATTAACCTATACTAATAATAGTTGTTAATTATAGTTGATATAATAATAGGGGCAAGCTTCAAAATTAATTGTTTGTAAGGATATTTATAGTATTAATTTAATTATATTGATTTTTTCATCTTTATTAATAAAAATATTTGAATTTTGATTAAAAAAATACTACTAAGTTCAATGGTATCAAAACATAAGAATTTTTAAATATATTTTTAAAAAAGGTGATGCAAGTCAAGCAAGCACCAAGTAAGATGAATAAGTTCAAGGATGCTTTAGGAGTATTTGTGAAGCAGGAGATCAAGTTTGGGATGGAGAATCAAAGTCCAAGGGCAAATGGAGCATTTGAAGGAAGTTTGCATAAAGTTAAAATAGTCATTTATGCACTTTATTATCATATTTCATCTATCATGATGAATACTTCATGTCAAACTCTTTAAATGGAGCAATTTACACTCAAAATACATAAAAATAAAACTAGAAGGTTCCATGAGATTTTAAAAGATTCTACAAGATTTCAAAACACTTCGAAGAAGCTTCCATACATACAAGTGGTGTCCAAGCAACCTTAAAAGAGACTAAAGAGGTAATGGCTACATCTAAAGAGAATAGTCAAATATTTGGTCAAGATTTACTTAGTTGTCATTAATTGACAATCTTTCCTTATCTTGGATTAGGAGAGGCAGCTAAAGTTCCTATTTGTTTTAAGATTTCTTTTTAGTTATTTTCTTTAATTAGGAACATTAGTTAGGGTTTTAGGAGGATTACTTCTCCTTATGGCCAAATACTACTTTGGAATGTTCTTAGTTTCTCTTTTCCTTTTCCCATTAGAATTTAACTTACTTGTTGTAATGCTTATAAAAGGCTTCAAATCGTGTACCCTTCATAATTCATTCAACAATAATTGGTTTTTCATTATGAGGAAATTCTTTTTTGCTCTTAAAAGAACTTGGTGAATTTATCAAGCGAAGACTTGGAATGTTCACACTTTAGTTTAATCTAAACTTAACATTAACTTAGTTAATCTTAAGTTTACATTAGACAATCTGTAATTTTTTATAATTAAGGTTCTTAGGTATGGATTATTTAAGGTCTTATTAGGGATTATAATTTTCTTTACTTGGTTTATAAATGATTCTTAGTAAAGGCATCAAGATTGCATATAGGTTTGGTACAAGTTAACCACGTTCATATTATTTGGTATCAAAGCTTTGGCTTCATTAATCAAGTGCATACCTTTATTTTCATTATTGTTGCATTTTGTTCATTGAGTTTTGTTTCTCATTGTGTTTTCGTTCCTTATGTTTGTTTCTAGCTTCAATTCACCCCAAATTCAAGTTGCACTTTAGTTAGGCAGCAAGTTAGCATTAATTATTTAAAAAAGACAAAAAAAAAAGAAAAGAAAAAATGAAACGAAAAAAAAGAAAAGCAAAAGGAAAGAGAATTGTGATTTATGTTATTTGCAAATTGATTTGCTTTAGATTAATTTTAATTTGATATTTGAGTCCAAAATTAGTCCCTTGAAATATTTTAATTCCAATTTTTTCTTAGAATTGTGTAGAATCTCCATTCCAAGTTTTCATGTTTTCATTTTTTTATTGTGTTTCCTTGGATTCCTATAATCAAGTTTAAGTTGATTTTGCTTTGTTTGTTTATATTGAGTTTAATTTGATAATTAGCAACTTTCCACAAGAATAATAAGAAAAGAATTTGACAGATAAAAGGCACGAATGGTGAGCTCATTAGAGGGTAAAAGCCTAATTGAGTGAAACATGTGTGTTGAGTGACATCCTCTAAGTGTTATTTGGATCAAATTTCACAATGTGGGTTAAGTCTAAACTAATCAATAAATCTAAACTCACTTATTATCTTCCCTCCTTTAAAATATTACTTAAACCCACCTTGCAAAATTCCACAAAAGGATAGTCATCAAAGTAATAAAGTCCACAAAAGTTGTATGGATATCGTCCTATAGAGATAAGGGCAATAAGTACTGGAATATGATGATTCTATTTTTATCTAGAAACTAAATGTTCAAGATGTTATCTAAACTACTAGTGCAATGAAAATAAGCTAAATTAACAAATCTATGGCAAAAAGACAAAAGTAATTGAAAAAGAAAGCCATGTGATAAAATGCCTAGGACACTTGATCTCACTAATGAAAAATCATGAAATCATTAATCAATCAATGTTATGTCTGATTAAGGGTTGCAACTATCCATTGTCTCTCTAATATTAAGTCCTTTCTCTTGAGTAGTCACTTATAACCATTTCTCTAGCTCCATCTTTTGATGTGAACTAGAAATGCATTACCATTATAATTTTAGAAATTTTTTAAAAGATAACAATAGGTTAAGTGGGTATCTCTACTCATCCATTAACCTAAGGGAAATGATTCTAAGTATATTTCAATTTATAATTTCTTAATCTAAAAACAAAACACAAATAATGTAATTGGTGATCAAACAATCATAAGCATTACGTTCAAGAATTATTTACTTGCAAAAGAATAAAGTCCCAACATAGCCATTAAAAGCATAAATCACTTAATCAATATCTATAGCTACATTAAGGTCCCAACTCAAAAATCTGGCCCAACATACTAATAAAATAAGACAAATCCAAAAGCAATCTTTAACAAGGGAAATAAGAATAAAAACAAGAAAAAATGAAATCTCCCAATTGTTTCGATAGATCTTCTCTTCTTCTTCTTCTTCTTGTTCTTTTTATTCTTCCTTGATCTAATGTTCTTTTAGATTCTTGCACTTAATCTTGCATTGTAGCTTATTTCTTCTTGTTTTCTTCTCTCTAAAACACCCTTTTTGAGTGTATAAAAGGTCTCTTTTTTCCCCTTCTAACCTCTCTAAAAAAACCTAAGAGTTGGCTTTATATACTCCTAAAAAAATGCTAAAACATAGGTTAGAAAATAGCTCACAACTTGTTTAGGTCATGGCCTACAATAGAAGTTGTAGGTACAACAACAACATATGCCCCTAAGGTGTAACTTATGACTTTAGCTGTGAGCATGATAGCTAGTCCTGATCGTGTCCAAATATCCAGCTTGATCCTTAAAGTTGCCATTATTGTTTATTTTGAATATAATTCACTTTAAAGTTGTTAAAACACCTGCAAAACATTTAAGTGCGAGAAATAACACTATTTCATTCAAAATAACTTAATTTAAATATAAATTAACATAAAATCAAACTCAAAACTCATTAAATATCTATGAACCAATTAAGCCTAATAAATTTCTCACACTTGAATCATTACTGGTCCTTAAGTAATAAAGAACTAATAGGCAAAATTATCCATAATTTTTACTAAACATACATAACCTCATCATGCTTGCGATAATAATCACTTTAGTGTTACTAAGGATATGACAAATAAGAACTCATCTAAACAAACAAACTTAAGCTAGTTTACTACCTTTGCAAGCAAACTCCCTCATTCATGAACAATTAGAAACAATAAAATCATATGTTACACATACATTTCAATAATTTATCTAACTAAGCCATTAATAGGCATAATCATCATGTAAAACAAGTTGGATCACCATTGCCTTCATTAATTAATGATGAGAAGAATAGTTTTAAACCCATGAGATCATTAGGATTCATCTTTCTTTTAAGCACAATACTTTTTCATTTTTTTTCTTTTTCTTTTTTAAATAGTTTATATGGCTTTTTACATATATACAAACATTGGTGATGAATGCTTCTAGCTACTCAACATATAACGTCATTGGAAATGCTTTGCATACTCATGCTTTTAGTTTGCCATTTTATGTGAAAATCGACATTGGTGTTAAAGATTCTCGATTGCTAAGCATTCAAAAATAGTGAAGTAGTTATTTTTCTTTATTTTGATCATTCCTAAATCATAACTCTTAAACTACTTCATCTTCGCTAATTAATAAAGCACAATAACAATTCATTTTTCATTTAAGTTCATGCAATTTTGTGTCTCCATAGTTAACAAAATTGCTTATTTCCACATATATGCAAAATACAATCCCATTGCATTCTAACTATCATAAGTTCATAAGTTATACTCCTCAATTTAGCAACAAACTCAAAATTCATTTATCTTAAATTCATCCTAACATCTCTTTCATAGCTAGTCATAGTGATTATCAAAGAAAAGCTTAACTAAGCTACACATCTTTGCAAAAATCATAAAAAAAATTTTGGTCCGTTGCCTTATACATAGGTGGAAGCATTATATAACATTATCCTCAATCACAACCCCCTCCCCCCCATCTCACACTTAAATATGACATTGTCCTCAATGACATGCATTCTATAACATAAATAGATAAAAGAGGTTGCATCCTCTCATCTTGGTGGAAGATTGATTACATCAAATCTCTTCATGCTTCTAGCCTACACTTTCATCAACACTTAAGAAACTAAGAAAGATCAATTAGTTAATCTTGGATAAAAAAACAAAACAAAAACTAACTAAAAGAAATAAGACCTTGCAAAAGAAATCCCATTAAACTTGCACCTCCTTACATTAGTCATGTAAGCATAAACACATAACAATGGTGTACATGTATCTTATAATACTCAAACATTAAACATAAAAAAAAAGCAAGTCTAATCATTATAAGATAACATGACATCAATAATGATAAAGACCAAAGTATAACTCCTAATATAGTGCATTAAGGCATATTTAGTGAAGAAAGCAAATCAATGTTAGCTTTTACAAAATATTATCTTATCTTGTAGCTTTGGTACTTTTACACCCTCTCCATCCTTGCTAATCTAGCATCCATTATGCCTAGCCTTTAAAGGACTAGGTTCCATGGTCCCTTTTAAGATGCATTAGGTCCCTCTTCCTATGCGAAAGTGTTAAGGGATGGAACTATTGGAATGTCTTCCTCCTCCTTTTTTTTTTTTTCACTTTCTTCTTCTCTTAGATTTTTTGGTTTTGTGAACTTTGGTCTTTCAAATTTGCATGTGAAATTCTCGTCCTCTCTAATGTAGTGAGATTGAAAGGTGGTATAATGGGTAAGGCTTCCTCGTCCATTTGGTTAAGGTCAAAGCCACATAAAAATATAGCCAAACCCATGAATATGTCTTAGTCCTACCACGTTCCTAGGATTTTGATAACCCTACCATATTTTGGAAAAAATGATAGGTAGTGGAAACCTTTAACTTATTTTATGCACACTACATGAAAAAGAGCTCTTGTTTAGAGATCTTGGCTAATTCTTGCTTTCCAAAGATAACAAAGGCCATAAACTTATGAAGAAGTACCAAACACCTATCCTTTATTGACCCACTTAAAGCTTGATGGTAGTTCAAGTCCTCAAGTCCTGAAATTATTTGCCAAAATGCTTTTGGTCTAAAGTTATCGGGATGATTACTCTATTGGGGTTTTTAGAACATGCGTAAAGAAAAATAAAATTTCTCTACATGAAACCCACTAAGAAACCATACGATTTGACTAAATTGAAAAGAGGATGTGAAAAACTTACCAATTCAGATGAAAGATCACAAATCTTTTGAAAGGTTTAGAGGGGGTTTACATTGGTAACACCCTACCTTGATCTTGAAGTCAAATCAAGGCATCACCAAAAGAAGATCACACTTTGCAGGTATTCACATGAATAAGCTCTTTTCAAAATGGGTAATATGCTAGCACTAGGGTTTTTTCTTTTAAAAATGCTTTCTAAAAATGTGTATGCACTATATGTTTTAAAAACCCTAAAATGTGCATATATATTTTAATCATTATGATATTACCATTAAGATATTATTCCAACTATGTATCTTAAAAATATAGATAAAATATCCTATTTCATTTTTTACCTTTTAAAACGAAATAGATATCTAAAATAATCTAGCTAATATATTTATTTATCTTAATTATAAAATAGAGAGAGTAGTACAAACCTAGTTTCCAAGAGGATGTGAACTTGATGCTCTATTTTTCAAGATTTTTATAGTGCTTCAATGGCTATTGGCTAGCTTCTAATGCCCGTTAAGAAAGTCTCAATGCCTATTGCACTTTTGAAGGTACACTGTTGGATGGTCTAGAAACTTTAGCTTTACCTAGGAGGTTTTCCAATGCCCGTTGGTAAAAATACAATGCTTATGTTGAGATCTTGAGAGTTATGTTCACATTAAGTCACTTGGTCCAATGCTTGTTGTGAAAATGCAAGGCCTATTGAGATGTCTAAGACCCATACCTATTGCAAAATTGTAATGCTTATTATGAAGATAAACTTGCAAGGCTCAAGTGATTGAATCATCCAACGCTTATTGTGCTTTAAGAGAACCGTTGGTCGAGAGGTCCAAAGACTTTACTCACACTTGGTTATCACTTCAATGCGTATTGAGAATCTTCATTGCTTATTGATGAAGTCACAATGCCTGTTGAAATGTGGCAACATCCATTGGCTTTGAATACTTAGACTTTTTACCAAAACTCTTTCTCCAAACTTTTTTGATTAAAAGATTGATGTACTTATAAATTTTACACAATCAACTTGGATAAAAGTTAGCTTTTAGATATGTTTGTAATAATCAAAACAAGCTAGATTCACAAAAGTCTCAAGCTAGGTTCAACATTCTCCCACTTTTTTATGATGACAAAAAATGTATCAAGGTTAATCAATCTTGCAAAAATAAGAAATGTACATTAAATAATCCTTAAGTATATCAAGCTATCAAACAATATGATTTACCATAAGTGCATAAGTTATAACAAAATGTTCATGTTATTATAAGTTCATATTACTCCCCCTTTGTTTCACATTGTATGCACTATTAAAATAAGTTTACATACCAAGTTCTTTACGTGCCAAGTTCTTTTCATAATAAGTTTATATATACTTAACATCCCTTAGTGCATCAAGTCACATGCATAATTTCTTATCACATTTTTCATTATTCTTTTCAAACAAGTATAACTTCTCCTTTACCCTGCCTTTTTCTTTTTACCTGATATCTTTCTTATGCCTTACTTTCTCATGCATTCTCCCCCTAACTTATCTTGACTTACCCTTTACCCTTACTCTTACTTTCTTCCCCTTTGTCATTATAAAAAAGAAACAGATAATAATAGTAATAACAAATGAAATAACAACATAAGCAAACAAAGTAAACATTTATTGCATTTGATATGTTGTCTCTTACATAAGTTGTTTTTTAAAAGAAAAACAAAGACAAAAGAGATAAAAAGATAAATTATGCAATATGAAGGAGTAGGGATGGTTTGAGCTAAGGGTCCTAGGGATGGTTTTAGGGTTTGTCCTTAAGCTCAACTATTGCATCTAACTCAGTTGGAGTTACTGGAGTTCTAGGTTGCAAGTCCAACCCTTCCACTATCCAATCTAAGGTCTGGTTGATGTCCTTCATGTCCCTTTGGAGTTTTTGCACTTTTTGGTGCAAGGAGACAATAGAGGATTCAATTTGTTGGACTATATTGGAAATGATTGCTAATTGCTCAAGAACCTTCTTTTCAAAGTCAGTGAGAGATGTAGCATGACCAATTGTTCCAGTCCTTTTAACTACAACAATCCTTAATTGCTTCCTCAACATCCTCATCTTTCTATTCTTATTCAGGGATCTCTTATTTTTCTTGTGTTCTCTTTATTAGACCCAAATTTAACCTTTGTAGGATCCCAATGCTCAAAAGCATCTTTTCATAGATTGATTCACTATGTGGCAGTTTCTCCAACATAATTTCTTTTTCTTCAAGTTCTTCCTCTATTGGGGGAATAGCCTTCACATATTTAGCAACTTTAGTAATGTAATGACCCATCACAAATTCATTACCTTTATTTTGTCCATCTATCCTTTACATTAAGAACAAATGAGTGTTGATATTTTGCTTGTTCTTCATGCACTAGAGGTAGAACAAGTCAGTGATTGTGTAGTTTCATTAGATTGAGCTCTCCCATTGATGTTCCATGTGATGAAACGATGAGCAATTCTCAAGGCTTGACTTTTGATTTTCGATGCCTTACTATTGTTGTAATGGTAATTGCTTTTCCCATATATTATTGATGTCCAAAACTGATTCACATCAACCTTGAGTGTGGGAGGAGGCTCTATTATCCCTATTGTGGTGACATCAAAGCATTTTGCCAGTTCATTCAGCCTTAAAGTATACTTTTTACCAAAAAGCCTAAAATTGACTATTCCTTCTTGGGCATAGGTATGACAATCACTCCCTAAGTCTTCTAGTGTGGTGAGGAATTTACTAGAAGCTCCAAATAGGAGGGTTCTTTTTATGTGATAGAAGAGTTCTCATCCTATCCCTACCATGAGTTCCTCCACCTTTTCTACTAATCCATACCTTTGAAAATCACCCCATTCGAAGAATTTTCTTCCTCTTAGGTGTCTTTTTAGCAATTTGAGGGCCAATTCTTTTTCTTTCTCTATTTTGAGATGGAATTGTTAAACTAAAAGAGGAGTCTGCTCTATTTTTTATGCCTTTCCTTTCTCTTTAGATTCTAGGCCTGGTTTGGATATCTTTGAGGATAGTTGTACAGATAAGGGTTCAAATGTTCTTTTCTTTTATTGGGCTAACATTATGGCTATTTTTTTTTGTTTTGGTGTTGGAATAGAAGGGTTGAGGATTTTTTTCTTGCTGGTTGCTTATATCTCTTAGCTGATTCAGGTTTGGTTGCCATTTGATTGAGTGTTTGAGGATTGATGCAAGTGAATATGCAAACGAAATAGTAGCAATTTTAAAGAGAGAGAGACTATCAAAAGTATAATAAAACATAAAGTGAACTAGCTTTAGGTTTGAGGGGTTTATATAGAAATTTAGTGATCTCCCTTTAGATTTTAAAAATATGATTATTGGGAGTGTTCAATGGTCATTGTGAATAGAACAACGACTGTTGGACATAATCGTTAGCCTGACCAAGTAAGTGTTCTTCATCCAACTATGGTGGCTGCTCGCGAGGGCCATTGGGTGAAGAACAATAATCATTGAAAATGCATAACGATCTTAAGGACTTATAGAAGCAAAAATGTGGAACTCACCAATAACACAACAGTCATTGAAAAACACAAAATGGCTATTGGCCATGTTTTTCAAAACAAAACTAAGTTTAAAGTAGATTTTTCAAATATGCAACCATTTTAAAAACTTAACTGATGTAAATTATTAATCAAATTCAATGATATAGTCATGAATTCAATTAATATAAGGACATTTTTATCAAGATAATACATAATTAAAGCTTTAGCTTATTGAGTCTAAAGACTTTAATAGTAATCATTTCAAACAACGCATTAACTCCTAACCAATAATAATCATACAAGAGTTGACAAAGGTGAAAGGGAAGAACCTATTAAAGTTAATCCAATGTACTTCCATCAATCACACCAAGTTCTCTTTTGATGAATTCCATCATTTTATCACAAAGAGGTTTAGTGAAAATATCTGTCAATTGATGGTTAGTATTAACAAATTCTAATACTATATCACCATTATTAGCATGATCCTTGAGAAAATGATGTCTTATATCTATATGCTTACTTCTAAAATGCTGAATGGGATTCCTAGATAAATTGATGGCACTAGTGTTATCACACTTGATGGCTACTTGATTTACAATTACCTCATTATCAAAAAGTTGTTGCTTCATCTATAAAATTTTAGCACAACAAAGACCTACTGCCACATACTTACCTTTAACTGTAATGACTATTTTCATTTACAAATCATGGCATTCATATCCAAAAATACATATGCATAAAGGTTTACTCATCGTACATACACAATCCAACATGTATTTGACGTACATATATGTTAACTAATGTTCAAGGCTAGTGACCATAAACTTATATGACACAAGGAAAGAGAAAGTTGGAATTTAGTAGACGACCTATGGTCCATGTGTCTCTATGCACCAAAATATCCAAACCTTATGCATCCGTATCTTAAAAACATAATTGCGAATTGGTGAGCCACGACTTAATTAATAAAAACAATAATCAGATTCTTATGGCACAACGAATAATCAAATATCATCTAGATACATTACCAGTATAACGATTGACTATGCAAGTGCAATAGATTAATTTTTGTCATGACCTTGCAAGGCAAACACTACTCCTTGGAATTCATGTGATTCAAGTCACATTTGATTTTGCTGGCCAACACATAACAAGTGAATCATTTGATCAATAACATGTGCCAATATGACATATTTATCCCTTTTTCCAAGAGATTTCAAGTCTTTGACAAGCCGATCACAACATCCTTTTAATTTCATATGTAAGTGTTCATTCACAATGGTATACTAAGTAATCATTAAGACCATATAATTCTCACTTAATTTGTATTCACATGTAAACTGTAACAAGTCAGTCACATATACATGTAATAGAACATAATCATCTCATAAAATTATCACACACACACATTAGAATCTAATTATGGTTTTTGCTCACCTTTTAATGTGACTAACCTTTACGGTAGGTTTGGTTCTCTTTCTAGGGCTTCATCAAAGTGTTAAGATCATAACATTTGATACATGCATGGTTATAAGTATGTCAAAATGATTATGAATGCTTGGTATGCAACTATGGCATGATCCATATAAGTGGACCTAGTATTTATGCATGTTTTTCTTATATGGCAGCCTGACCTTGCTATACTCTCACAATAATAACTCTAGATGCACTTATCCAAATGACTTAATTTTTTTTTAAATAAAATAGATAGATAATGATACAACATAGTCAAATTTCAACTCAATATAAGACATAGAAAATGTGGTAAATTTTTTAATTTTGCCCTATTTTAATGTCATCTAAGTCTGAGTAGATCTTACAATCTTAGGTATATCTCCAATTGTACTAATCTAATTACAAAAATGATCTACCAAAAGTTACAAAACACATAAAGGAAGGTTTTGCATGTTTTACACATTGTCTAATTCAATCTATAATGTCATCAAAACAAATGATCAATTTTGGGATGAGCAGGTTTTCAACATGTTGACAATCAGTCATAATGAAGGAGAAATATCTCAAAAATCATGTTTAATTTGGAAAAAATATTTCACAGGAATGTAGATCAAAAATAAATATACAACTTTCAAGTTTGTCACATCATCAAATTCCAAATCTATAGCCATCACATTCTTGGAAGACAAAATTATAAGACAGGTGAGGTTTCATCGGGTTCAAGGTCAGTCACAATCACTGAGCCATATTTCTTTCCATAAAAAAAAATCAAGAAAAATTGCTTTACATGTATTTAGAAGGGATATAACCCTATAAATTTCATGTTTTGCACTTTGTCTAAATCAGAACATAAGGTCATCAAAATATAAGATAACAGAAAGACTGAGGTGATTTGATTGGTTGTGAACCAGCCCTAATGAAGGAGCCATACCTCCTCTCTCTCACACACACACACACACGAAATTAAGCAAAAGTGTTTTACATGCATCTATATGGGGCATAAGACTGCAACTTTTATATTTTACACTTTCCCTAATTCCTCTTCTAGGGTTATGAAATTGTGGGTAAAAAATTCTACTCTAACAACAAAACCAAAACAATAAGTACTTGTTTCTCTTGAATTTCAACTTGCATACATGAGGTCTACCTCAAATACTCCATAATTCTTACTAACCATACATGATTAACATGTCATGAGGGAGTAATTTCATGTGGGAAGAAGATAAATTAACTTACCTATTTTCCTAGAACTAAAAAAGCTAAGGAATCCTTTCTAAGCAGCTCACTCTTCTCCCTTTCCTTCTTTTTCTTCTTCTTCTTCCTTTCTTTCTTCCTTAGCTCTTTCTTTTTTCTGCTGCCCTTCATGTTTAACCTCTTTATTCTGATCCTAAAGGATGAAAAAATCCACTTGTAAACTTATTGTAACAAGACAAAATCATGATGTTTCACTTTCGTTGGTTGGAAGTTCACTTTTCCTCTTTTAGTCCCTCTTCTTTACTGCTTCATCATCTCCATCCATCTTCTAATCCCTATATGCTCCTTATACTTTTAAATAAGCTCAAACACCATTATTTATGATACTATAACATGCACACAACATAAGATAATTTGCCATGCAACTATACAAACATTATATATATGTTCAAGTGTCCAAATGCAATGGTGCAAGTGTCATCATCATACTTATCCAATTCACATATCTTAATTATCATTTATCTATTGCATATGTTCATCTAAGAATGAAAATGAATGTGGATAGGGATGTTACATTTCTTCCTCTTATGAAGAATTTTGTCCTCAAAATTCAATATTTGTAAACAAATGTGGATATTGTTGTTTGATGTTCTCTTCGGTTTCCAATGTAGCCTTTTCTTGTGAGTGGTTTCTCCATAATACCTTAACCAAAGGGATTTTTCGATTTTGTAACTGTTTTGTCTTATAACCAATGATTTTCACTAGTTCTTCAATGTAACTTATGTCATCTGCAATTATTATTGCTCGATCCCTAAGTATGTAGGATTAGACCGATACTTTCTGAGCATACTTACATGGAATACATCATGAATTTGAGCCATCTCTGGTAGTAGTGCTAGCCTGTAAACTAATGGACCTATTCTTTCTACGATCTCATATGGTCTTATGTATCAAGGACTTAGTTTCCCCTTCTTGCTAAATCCAATTATTCCTTTCCATGGTGAAATTTGAAGGAACACTTTATCTCCCACCTCATATTCCATTTCTCTTTTGTGTTAGTCTGTCTGCATAGCTCTTTTTCCTATCTTGTGTTGCTTTAAGTTTACTTTTGATTGCCTTCACCTTGTCCATAGTGTCTTGCACTAGTTCTGGCCCTTCTAAAGCACACATCCCTTCTTTATCCAAATAGATAGGACTTCAACATTTTCTTCCATATAATGCTTCATATGGTGCCATCTATAAAATGCTATGATAATGATTTTATAAGCAAATTCAATCAAGGTAATATATTCATCCCATGTAACTTTGAACTCTATCAAATAAGCTCAAAACATGTCTTTAAGTGTCTAAATTGTCATTTCTAATTACCCATCTGTTTGGGGATGAAAAGTAGTATTGAAACTCAACTTAATACCTAAAGCCTGTTGCAAACTGACCCAAAATTGAGATGTAAATTGTGGATCTCTATTCGATTAAATGGATACTGGAATGCCATGTAATCTGATAATTTCATCCATATATTTCTTGGCTAAGTGCTTAAGCGAACTACCCCATCAAATAGGCAAAAAGTGAGTTAACTTAGTCTATTAATGATCACCCATATAACATCATTCTTCTTTAAAGTCCTCAGTAACTCATATGCAAAGTCCATAGTTATTTTTTCCCATTTCCATATTGGAATTGTCAATGGTTTCAATTTTTCAGTTGGTGCTTGATGTTCCATTTTGATATGCTAACAAGTCAAACATGTTGAAACATAGGCTGCTACATCTTTCTTCATTTTAGGCCACCAAAAATGAGATCGTAAGGTATTATACATTTTTGTTATTCATGGATGCATGGCATATGAAGCATTATGTGCTTCTTTTAGGATTTCTCTTTGCAAGTTATCAACATTAGGCACACAAATACGAGAACCCAACATCAAGGCATCATTTCGAATATCAAAATCACCATGTCTCCCTTGTTTTACCATTTCAATCATTCTATGTAACTTTGGATATTGCCCTATGCTTCTTTAATTCAATCATGCAACATTGGTCTCACTTGAAAAGTAGCAATCAATACCTCATTTTTTGTATGTTTAATTCCATATTCATAGCTCGTAATTAAACTAATTAGACAATTGAAATACCTATAAATGGCTACACTGCTTCTTGATTTTCTGCTCAAAGCATCAACAACCAAATTTGCCTTCCTTAGGCGATACTCAATGGTGCAATCATAATCTTTTAGCAGTTCCAATCACTGCCTCTGTCTTATGTTTAATTCTTTTTGGCTCATCAAATACTTCAACCTCTTGTGATCTGTAAATATCTGAAAAGTTTCTCCATACAAATAATATCTCCATATTTTCAAAGTAAACACAACAACAATAAGTTCTAGGTCATGTATTGGGTAAGATAATTCATAAGGTTTCAGTTGTCTAGATGCATATGTAATTACTTTACCATGTTGCATTAAAACACCTCCCAAACCATGATGAAAGGCATCACTATATACTACAAATCCTCCATTACCGTTAGGAATGGCTAATATTGGAGTCGATGTTAATCTATCTTTTAATGTATCAAAGCTCTCCTGACATGCTTTAGACCACTAAAATGTTGCATTTTTCTGAAGTAACTTAGTCAAAGAGCTGTTATAAGTGAAAACCCCTTAACAAATCGACGATAATACTTAGCTACTCTTAAGAAACTTTGAACTTCTGCAACATTCTTTGGGGTTTACCATTTTACCATTGCTTTAATTTTGTTTGGATCCAGCTTTATGCCCTTTTCAAAAACTATATGTCTTAAAAATACCACATGGTCAATTCAGAATTCGCAGTTGCTTAATTTAGCAAATAGTTATTTTTCTCTTAAAATTTACAACACAATCCTCAAATGTTGTTCATGTTCCTCTTTGCTCCTTGAATACACCAGTATGTCATTAATGGACACAATTACAAATTTGTCTAAGTAAGATTGGAACACTTTATCCATACGAGCCATAAACGCAACTAGTGCATTAGTGAAACCAAATGGCATCACCAAAAATTCATAATGCCCATACTTGGTTCGAAAAGCTATCTTCGATACGTTTGGGTTTGAAATTTTGAGCTGATAATATCCTGATTTCAAGTCAATTTTAGAAAACACTTGTGCTCCTTGTAATTGGTCAAACAGATTATCTATCCTTGGTAAAGGATACTTGTTCTTCACATAACTCGATTTAACTACCTGTAATCAATACACAACCTTATTGTCCCATCTTTCTTTTTAACAAATAATACTGAAACACCTTAAGGTGACACACTAGGTTTGATAAATCCCTTTTCAAGTAGTTTCTGCAATTGGGTCTTTAATTCTCTCAATTCAGCTAGAACCATCTTATAAGGTGGAATAGATATCGTTGTAGTTCCTGGGACTAACTCAATTGTGAATTCTATCTCCTTATCAAGTGGCAAACCAGGTTAGTCAGCTAGGAAAACATTTGGAAACTCATTTACCATGAAAATATTCTCAAGTAATTCATTTGTGAACCTTGTGTCTACCACATGTGCCAAATAAGCTTCATAACCACTTTTAATCATGCAAAAAACCTTTATAGCAGAAAATATACATGCAGGTACAATTTGCCTTTCCCCTTGAAACACAACATTTGTATGATTTGGAGATTCCAAAATAACTTCCTTAGTAAAAAAAATTCACTATTGCATGATATTTGGACAACCAGTCCATACCCAGTATCACATCAAATTCATGGAGTGGCAATGGTACTAGATCAACATTCAACTCAATGTCAGCAATGTGAATCACACAATCACAACATACCTTATCCACAATCATCACATTTATCAAAGGAGTACTAACACATAGATTAAAACCTAAATGTTGATGTTTACTATTAATTGTGATGCCATGTTCAATGAAATGAATGAATGTGTGGAGCCAGGATCAATTAATTCATCAACTTTTAAATCATGGATAAAAAGTTTACCGGTGATTACTTCTGGAGTTGTAACAACTTCTTGCTTAGTTATAATAAATACGCTGGCCTTTGTCGGGGTCTGGAACTCTGAGCTTTTGATATGCTCATACCATGGCCAATAATGGTTGTTCTGCCTCTACCAAATGATACTCCAACTCCACTTGCCTTTGAAACTTCAACTGTGGACTCTGATGTAGCTCTGCCTTTGCCTCCCTCTGACATTTTGGATCTTTCAAGACAATCTCTAAGCATATGATCAAAAGACTCATAATAATAACATCCATCAGTCACATTCACCTATATGTTGTCTGCCATAATGTACATATGAGGGTCGTTGTTGCATAACTTAGCCTTGACCTCTGCCTACATACGATGAAACTCTTAATCCTTTGCCCCTATAGTTAGAGTAATCGCCCTTAGCACTAGACTGTAATGGCATATAATCTTCATGTTTACCTTTCTTTCTATTAAAATCTCCCACAAAGTCAATAGGCCCTCTTTTTACTCGTTGCCCTATCCTTTCTTTTTCTAATATTTCTACCTTGATTGTAATAGCTTTTAGCTTGGTATAACTTTCAAGATCTTCAGTCGTGATCTTACTCTTCTGATCTCATATCTCAGTCCCTTTTCAAACTTTTGACATTTGTCTTTATCAGTGCCTATGAAGGATGCATAATGAGATAATTGATTAAATTTTACCTCATACTCGGCTATAGTCATCTCCTCCCCGCTTTAGGTTCAGAAATTCCTTTATTTGATAATCGTTGTACACTTCTGGCATGTAATTATTATTGAACTCATGAAGAAAATCATCCCATGTAAACATTGGAGGCTGGACATCACTCTTTGGAGTGGTTTCCCACCAATATTTTGCATCTCCCTATAATAGCGACACTGTATAATCAAACTTTTCTTGTAGTGTGCATTTCATCAAATTCAAAACTCTCTGTGTTCTTTTTAGCCATGTCTCTGCCACTAATGGATCTATTATACCACTGAAATCAACTACACCCTATTTTCTTAATTTATCATACCTTCTTTCTCTTTGAATTTATGGACCCTGCACTGTTGGTTCACCAATTCTATGTTATGGTTCCCCATGAGATATGTGTTGTGCATGAGAATGTGAAGGCTATCTAACTCTGTTAGTAGGTTGATCTCTTAATGGTTGGCATGATGCTTCTATGGAATGCAAATCGACTGACTCATCTCTCCTTGGTGAGCCATGGGTAGTACGATGACTACCTTCTGCTAATTCCCTACAGACATATAAGACTATGTCATATGATAATGCATAATAGTGCAAAAGTCATGTCATGTTCATATGTATGTCCCTATGGAACCTATCCTTGCTCTGATACCAAAAACTGTAACGACCATTTTCATTTATAAATCATGGCATTCATATCCAAAAATACATATGCATAAAGGTTTATTCATCGTACATACATAATACAACATGTATTTAATGAACATATCTGTTAATTAATGTTCAAGGCAAGTGACCATAAACTAGTTCCTATCTAGATATTTGTACATGACATAAGAAGAGGGAGAGAGTTGGAATTCAATCAATGACTTGTGGTCCATGTGTCTCTATGCACCAAAATATCCAAACCTTATGCTTCAATATCTGAAAAATATAATTGCAATTTGGTGAGCTGCGACTCAATGAATAAAAATAATAATCAGATTCTTATGGAACAACCAATAATCAAATATCATCAAGATACATTACAAGTATAACAATTGATTATGCAAGTGTAAGTGCAATAGATTGATTTTTGTTGTGACCTTGCAAGGCAAACACTACTCTCAGGAATTCATGTGATTCAAGTGACATTTGATTTTGCTAGCTAGCATATAATAAGTGAATCATTTAATCAATAACATATGCCAATAGGACATATTGGTCCTTTTTTCCAAGTGATTTGCAAGTGTTTGACAGTCAGTCACAACATTCTTTTAGTTCCATATACAAGTGTTCATTCACAGTGGTATACCAAGCAATCATTAAGATCATATAATTCTCACTTGACTTGTATTCACATGTAAAATGTAACAATTCAGTCACATATGCATGTAATAAAACATAATTGTATCATAAAATTATCACACATACATATTTGAATCTAATTATGGGTTTTACTCACGTTTTGATGTGATTAACCTTTACGGTAGGTTTGGTTCTATCTCTAGGGCTTCCTCAAAGTGTTGAGATCCTAACATTTGATACATACATGGTTATAAGTATGTCAAAATGATTATGAATGCTTGGTATGCAACTATGGCATGATCCATACAAGTGGACCTAGTATTTATGCATGTTTGCCTTATATGGCAGCTTGACCTTGCTACACTCTCACAGAAATAACTCTAGATATACTTATCCAAATGACTTGATTGTTTTTTTAAATACAATAGACACATAATGATACAATATAGTCAAATTTCAAGTCAATATAAGACATATAAAAAATGTGGTGAATTTTTGAATTTTGTCCTATTTTGATGTCATCTCAGTCTGAGTAGGTCATACAGTCTTAGGTATATCTCCAATTGTACAAATCCAATTACAAAAATAATCTACTAGAAGTTACAAAACACATGAACATTTTTCATGTTTTACTCATTCTTTAATTCAGTCTGTAAAGTCACAAAAACAAATGATTAATCTCAGGGTGAGCAAGTTTTCAACATGTTGACAATCAATCATAATGAAGGAAAAATATCTCAAAAACCATGTTCAATTTGGCAAAAATATTTCACAAGAATGTAGATCAGACATAAATATATAACTTTTAAGTTTGTCACATCATCAAATTCCAAATCTATGGCCATCAAATTCTTGGAAGACAAAATTATAAGACGGGTGAGGTTTCATTAGGTTCAAGGTCAGTCACAATCACTGAGCCATATTTCTTTCCATACAAAAAATCAAGAAAACCTGTTTTATAGGTATTTACATAGGATATAACCCTACAAATTTTATGTTTTGTACTTTGTCTAAATTAGAACAGGTCATCAAAACATAAGATAACAAAAAGACTGAGGTGATTTCAGTTGGTTATGAACCAGCCCTAATAAAGGAGCCATATCTCCTCACACACACACCAAATTAAGCGAAAGTGTTTTACATCCATCTGTATGAGGCATAAGGCTAGAACTTTCATATTTTACACTTTCCCTATGTTGTCCCTAGGTACCAAGAAGGGGGGGTTGAATTAGTGAATAAAAATTTCAAGTACAAAGATAGAGGGAGAAGAAAGAGTAGAAGACAGACAATCAATTTATAGTGGTTCAGGTATAATTGACCCTACGCCTACTCCCCAATTAATCAATTGGGTATTTCACTAACTCAATGGTGTTTTCAAGCTTACACCTAACTTATACAACTCGTGTTTTGATGACTAACACACAACCTTACAACAATGTGTTTTCTAGGCTAACACAAAACCTCACTCAAGTGTTTCACTAGGCTCACACTTAAACCTTTCTAGAAGTGTTTTTATAGGCTAACACAAAACCTCACTACTTGGTGTTTAATGCT
>CATIWR010062386.1:0-25369 GCA_949677035.1 Omphalea diandra
TCCTTGGGTAAATCTTGACTTGGCAATGCTTCTTGTTGATGTTGTAGTTCCTCATCCACTTTTGATGATTCACCTTTATCTTTGTCCTTGTCTTCCTTTCTTGTCGTGTGCTCTAAATTCAATTTTTCAAAATCACCTACAAGATCATCAATAAAAGAATCTTTTCTAAGATCAAGTTTGCTAGATTCATCAAAAACAACATGTATAAACTCTTTAACAACCATTGAAATTTTATTAAAGACTCTATAGGCCTTGCTAGAGGTGGAATAACCTAAAAATATACCCTTATTAGTTTTTGAGTCAAATTTCCCAAGATTATCCTTGGTGTTCAATATATAACACTTGCATCCAAATACTCTTAGGTATGATATCTTGGGTTTTCTACCATTCTATAGCTCATAAGATGTTTTTGAGAATGAGTCTTTTAAAAACTCTATTTATAATATAACACGAAGTGTTAATGGCTTCGACCCAAAAGTAATTGGGTAAAGAATACTCATTGAGCATAGTTCTAGCCATATCTACTAGTGTTCTATTTTTCCTCTCTACAACACCATTTTATTGTGGTGTCCTAAGGGTTGAAAAATTATGGAAAATCCCATTCTCTAAACAATAAGATTCAAAAGCTTCATTTTGAAATTCCTTTCCATGGTCACTTCTTATAGAAGAAATGAAGAAACACTTTTCATTTTGAATTCTTTTTGTAAAGCTTTTGAAGGCATCAAAGGTATCATACTTATGAGCTAGAAAGGACACCCAAGTAAACCTAGAATAATCATCAACTAGGACTAGTGTATAATATTTTCCACCTAAACTAGCACTCCTAGTAGGTCCTATCAAGTCCATATGTATTAATTGAAAAGGTCTAGATGAACTTACAACATTTTTGGCTTTGAAGGAAGATTGATGTTGCTTTCCCATTTGGAAAGGACCACATGTCTTGTCTTTTGAGAATCTTATCTTAGGAAGACCTTGCACTAGCTTTCCTTTAGATAAGCTTTGTAAGAGCTCTATACTAGTATGCCCAAGTCTTCTATGCCATAGCCAAGCTTCATTACTAAGAGATATAAGACACTTAAAAGATTGGTTAGCCAAATTGTCTAAGTCAATTAGATAGGTATTGTCTTTCCTTTCACCCTTGAAAACAACCTTTTTATCCACTAAAGTGGTAACTCGACAATCTCTAGGGTCAAAGGTGACTTTATTACCTTTGTTACATAATTGACTTACACTAAGAAAATTATGTTGCAAGCCATCAAATAACAAAACATCATTAATTAAAGAGTAACCATTCTTACCAATGGTTCTAATGCCAATTACCTTATCCTTGGCATTATTCCCAAATGTGATATTACTACCTTCTTTTTCTTTTAGAGCCATGAATAACTTTCTATTGCCCATCATGTGCTTTGAGCATGCACTATCCATATGCCAATTGTTTGATTCATTGGTGGCTGCCAAACACCCTTACACAATATAAATAAATCATCTTTTCTTTGGTACTTAAACATACTTGGGTCCTAAGGGTTAGGCTTCGAAGGATCCTCCAATTTGAGGTGTACATTCCTAATATAACAATAAACAATAAATGTGTTTGTATCTCATGCAATAATGACATTTGAGTTTAGACTTATATGTCTTCCTCCTATGTAATGCCTTGTTATGAGTGGGGGATTTTCTCATATCTATGTGATGTATGTGAGAACATGAGCATGCATGTATGGGTATAAATGTGAATTTTTTGTGTATGTTAGGAATGACATGCTTCTTATTGTACATGTAAGCATGATTAGCCTTTTTAGAAATAGGCTTTGAGCCTTGTTGCACTTTCCCTTTGCCCTAAGGCATTGAGGGTTTAGTGCTTTGGGCACTCTTCTTTCCAACAACCTCAATACTTAAAGTTTGAGGTGTTGAGGCTCTAATGAATATAATGTGTGTGGGTGTGGAAGTTGAGGCTTCATTGAAGCCTAGACCATGCCTAATCAAGAGAGGTCTGTGTGATACTATGAGTGTATCCAAAGCTTCCTTACCCTTATGAAATTTAAAGATAGAGCTTCTAAACTCAATGACTTCTCCTTTCAAAGAGTCATTCTCTTTTCTTAATGAAGCTAGTGATAAAGATGATTTGGAAAGATTTTTCATAAATTTTTTGAGTTCTTCATTTGAAGCCCTCAATTCACTTACAAGGCTATTAAGGGATTTGTAATCATCCTCTAATTTTGTGCACTTCCTCTTGTAAGTCTTCATTTATGACTTATATTTATCACATTTCATTGTGAGAGCTTCTAGAAGCTCATCATCTGCATCATCTAAATCATCATATTCAGAATTAGAATGAGAAGAAGTGCTTACCTCATTAGGAGAGTCCTCTTGAGTCATGAAGCATATGTTAGCAATCTCCTCTTCTTCTTCATCTTTACTTGAGCTATCATCCCAAGTGGCTTTAAAGCACTTCCTTTTCTATTTGCCCTATTTCTTTTTCTTCTTTAGTTTAGGGCAATCATACTTAATGTGGCCTTATTTGCCATACTCATAGCAAGTGACATTGGTTGATCTCTCTTTGGGATTAAGAGTTACTTTCTTGAAGTTCCTTCTTTCTTTTCTTCTTCTAATAAGTTTCTAGGTCCTTGTAGAGAGCATTGTTAGTTCCTCATCTTTCTTGTCACTCTTCTCTTCACTTGAGATTAGTTCCACTTCCTTTTCTTTTAAAGATGATTTAAGTGCCAGTGTCTTCCTTTCTTACTTTTCAGATTTTTCTCCTTGGCCCCTTATTTTCTTCATTTCCTCATCTTTCTTTAAGGCTAACTCATGAGTCAAGAGTTTGCCTATCAAAACATCCATTGGCACCTTTCCAATTTCAGATTGAACTCTTGGATACTACATACTCTAGCACTAAATTTCTCAAGAAATAAAGACTTTAGAATTTTAGAGTTTACTTTATGATTTATGAGAACCCTACCGAACGTTTTCATGTTGGTGACAATAGCTAGGAGTCGATTTGTCATAGCTGTTATGCTCTCATCCTCCTTTATCATGAATAACTCCCATTCGGGCACGTACACCTCAAGTCGGTTGGATTTCACCAAGGTGGTGCTCTCATGATAGTTCTCTAATGCTTTCCAAATGCCATGACGAATTTGGAAATGTTGTACCCTTCCAATTTCTTCTCTTAAGAGAGAACTTAGAAGGATTTTTGTGGCTCTTTTATTTGTGTCGTTGGATCTTCTGTGTGCTTTAAACCATTATTCTCTAGGGATGAGGTCTTCATTCCCATCTACCACTTTAGTGGGTGGTTTTCGTTCTTTAGCAACAACATCCCATAGATCCATCACAGCAGTGTCTAAATAGATCTCCACCCTATACTTTCAATGAGTATAGTCTACTCCAGCAAAATAAGGCTTGAGGTGTGTGCTAATTCCTTCTTGTGTCATTGATCTTTAGTCATTCAATTAAGGTTTTTAGTGAGACTTGGCTCTAATACCACTTATTGGCCTAGGGCACCAAGAAGGGGTGTTGAATTGGTGGTTGATTAAAAAATTAAAATGAAAGATAAATGTGTTTAAGAAGTTGTAAAGGAGAAGAGAGAAATTGACACAAGTGTTTATAGTGGTTCGGGTGTTAACAAACCCTACGTCCACTCCCCAATTCTCTAAAATTGAGTGTTTTACTCAACTCAACTGGTGTTTCCAAGCTCACACCAAACTTTTACAATTTGTGTTTATGGCTCATAGAAGAAACCTTACACCTTGTGTTTTCTAAACTCACATAAAAACCTCTTATAAGTGTTTTGTAGGCTCATACTAAAACCTCTCACATGAGTTTTTACTTTGTTTTCTAGGCTCTCATAAAAACCTCTTATAAGTGTTTTGTAGGCTCACATTAAAACCTCTCATAAGAGTTTTTACTTTAGGCTCACTCACAACCGCTTTACAATGGTGTTTATTGCTCACACCAAACAATCAACTACACAAATTGAGCATCAAATTGGCAAGAGTTTGGTTACAAATTAATGAATTCTCTTGCATTTATATATGTTTGGTGAAGTATTTAAACTCATATCCATCAAAGAGACATTGGTCTAAAACTATCAACAAATCTCTAAGATGTGCTAGGCAGATTTAGCATTAAATACTTGTCAGGTGGAAGTCGCAGTCGTTACTGCCATTTCGAGGTTGCTAATTTCTAATTTCTATTGAGGAACCGAAAATTACAGCGCAAAGCCCCATTTGAGTCTAACAACTAGTCCATGTGTCAACTGTCCATTAGTTGTCTAGTAAAATGTAGTCGTTGCATTCTAACAACTATCAAAAATTATGGTCGCGAGATAACTATGTCTTGGGCACAATTGAGATCGTGAATTCCTCTATTTGGTAAAGAAACTACAACTCCTTGAGTCACGGGCGCAACCAAATATTCACCCTCATGATTTTTGATCTGCAACGGATGCCTAGGACATTTGGCATGCTATGGTTGTGGCTTTGGTTCCCTCCTTTGTCACTATGAAAGTCGCAGTCGCAAATTTAGATACGACACCCATCTTGAATTCCTCTGTGACTTAAGGTCACTTTCTTCGGTTAGGTCACGGTTGTGAATTTGCTAGCGAATTCCTCTGGTCTAGCTTCATCCGTCCTTGTGGCTAATTTGCGGTCGCGATTTATAATATACACATTGCGAATTTGGATGAACTTTACAAGGTTGGAGATTTTGAATTCCATCCAACTTCCAATGAAAAAAATTAAATCCAACTTCCAATGAAAAAACTAACTTATAATCTACAAAGTAACACTAAATGAAAGTATTGGTACTGATCAATCTCTATTGTCAAGATCAAAAGATGTTCATGACTCATGACTGTGACTTTTGAGTAGTTGGTTGAACACAATGACTATATTTCTTGGACAACCAATTGATGAAGGACATGTGGACTAGCCGTTAGACACAAAACGGGGTTCTCTGCCACAAATTATGGTTGCTCAATGCAAATTAAAAATTCGAGACTGTGAAATGAGAGTAGCGACCTCGACTTTCGTCTAACAGACATTTAATGTAAAATCTGCCTAGCACAACTTGGAGATTTTGGGATAGTTTTTAAGTAACATCTCTTTGGTTAATGTGGGCTATAAATACTCCACCAAACTGATGTAAATGCAGGAGAATTCAATTAATTGTAACCAAACTCTTGCCATTTTGCTACTCATTCTTTTACTCTTTTTTATGTGTTGTTGATTGTTTGGTATGAGCAATAAACACTTTTGTAAGTAGGTTGACAATTAGCGTAGATTCTAAAACTCTTGTAAGAGGTTTAAGTGTAAGCCTATCCAAAACACTTGTAAGAGGTTTTGTGTGAGCTTAAAAACACAAGTTGTATAAGTTTAGTGTGAGCTTGAAAACACCAATTTAGTTGAGTGAAATACCCAATTGTGAAGAATTGAGGAGTAGACATAGGGTTTGTTAACACCCAAACCACTATATAATTGCTTGTGTTGATTTTTCTCTTCTCTTTCTTAACTTCATAAAAACCTTAACCTTCTTTTTAATTTTTATTCAGCCACCAATTCAAACCCCTTCTTGGTGCACTAGGCTAACAACTAATAAACAATTTTTTTTAATTTTTAATTCTACATTTAGAAAATAAAAAGTTGGATAATTAAGAAATGATAAAGGAACTAGAAAATGGTAACAAAATGTTTCCACAACTAAACGAGTTCTTAGATTTTTCGTTCTTAACCATGTCTACGAGAGAATGTGAGCGTTGATATGCTTTTCCTTGATTTAGGTTATAAACCATGGGGTATTTCTATTGCATATCTTGTTCACATACTATGGATTATACCTTTATTATCAATGGTAGCACAAGGTATTTAAGAGGCTTAAAAAGATGATTTATTGGTTACGTTTAATTTTCTAATTTTTCTTTGTTGTTAATTATGATAAAAGCTAATTATTAAAATAGAAACTAATTTTTAATGCCTTTTGTTAGTTGGAGAATTACATTATTAATTTTTTCATGTATAATTAAATTTAAATAATTACAAAATATTTATTACAATTTCTTCCATATGACTAATTGAATTACTTCAAATGAAATTTTTTCTTTATCTTAATACTGTGAATTATTAAAACATTAACTCCCTCCATCCAAAAAGGTTGTCCACTATTTCTTTTTGGAATCTCCCAAAATGCATGCCCATTTAAATTAAATGAAAAATATTTATAAGCAATCTTTCTAATTTTTCCTCAGTAATTACTAAACTGAAAAAGTATATTTATTTCCTCATTAAATATAATTGATGATACAAATGAGAAAACATACTATAAATGGTGAGTTGGTAAAGTGTTAAATGATTGTTCTTAAACAATGTCAAAATTAGATTATGACAACCTTTTTGAGATAGTGAGAGTATAACTTTCATGTAAAATTTATTTCTCATTTACCATTAATTTTATTATTACACTCTTAGGTGAGAGACGTACCATAGGTAAAAGAACTTAAAGGCTGAGGTTCGAGATGGAAAAAAAAAATCAATTTGAGATATTTATATTCCCATTAGATTATTATTTTAAGGGAATTTCATGTTACTTTGTCTTTGCATAAGATGTATGTGTTTGATGATTTAAAGTGTTTTAGTTGCTTTATTTTGTTTAATTATACTTTGACCTTATTCAGTTTGTATAGTTAAGCTCTAAAACTTAATAGAGTATAAATATACTAATATTCAACAAAAAAAAAAAAAAGGTACTCAAATTTTAATCAAAACTTGAACTCACATTCTTAAAATATTGTTATCCTTAGTATCTCTTTATTAAAACTAATTAGCAAATAAAATTGCAGAAAATAACCTTTGCAAATATTGTTCTCATATGATTTCCTTATATTAACATTGCATTTTTATTAAATGAAAAAACTCTGAATAAGGAAAGCAAAAAATAAAAGGTTTTTACTTTTAAGAAACTTTAAAAAAAAATCAATTAAGCTAGCTAACAAACATTCCCCTTCTACTTTTCAAGATTGTTAACCTAGGCGCACTAACAAATACACATATTAGTCACCTTCACCTTCACACGCTAACTCTGTTTATCTGCCTTTGATATAGGTGAATCTAATCTCTTTTTTCTTTCTATTTATGGCTTAAGTAATTTAATACTAGCGGTGTCAAAGTTATTTGCTACTTGAATGTCATTTTATTAGTGAGTTTTTATTCTAATTTTAGGGAGTTTGTGGTTATTTTTTTAGGGATTGAAGAATTCGTATATAATCAAATCTCATAAAAATACTATAATTTCGTTCTTTTAGTTTTATTTCCGGTGGTATTTATAGTATATGCTTCATGTATAATCATTTGGTCAGTCAGTTATTATTTTAATTTTAGGGATTTTATTTGTTTTTTAGGTATTGAAGAATCTAAATTTGGTTGAATCGAGTTAAAGAGAAAGTAACTATATAAGTTATAAATTTTTCTAGATATATAATTTATAAATATTCAAAAGAGAAAAATAAAAAAGATCTAAAGAAAAACATGTTACTACAGTAAAAAAAGTCCGAACTAAAAAATAAGAAGAAAAACTCTCTCAGGATCACTTATATGGGCCAACCATAAGTATATTTCATTCATGCAAATATAAAATTTATAAATATATCACAAGAGAAAAATAAAGAGACTTAAAGAAAACATGTTACTACACAAATAGGAAAAAAAATGGAAGAATAAGGAGAAAAGTTCTCCCAGGATCACTTATATGCGCAAACGTAAGTATATTTCATCCTTGCAAATATATAATTTATAAATATATTAGAAGAGAAAAATAAGAGACTTAAAAAAACATTTACAGGAAAAAATTGAAGAATAACAAGAAAAATTCACTCAAAATCGCTTATATGGGTCAAGCATAATATTTCATCCATGCAAATATATAATTTATACATAAAGCGGATTCAAGGATCACATTTGGCATCTCTACAAATTCATTTTCTTCTTTTAATACACACGCTCCAAATTGAGAGAATCTTTAGATCAATCATAGAACATTTGTTATCATGCCATACATTAGTTTTTCCCATATATATAGTCCTTAAAATTTTGTGTTCTCCTATATTAGTTTTCTCATATATATATATATATATATGCATTCTCATGAGAAAATTACATTGGAAATTTTTGACAAAAAAAAGAAAGGTTTCACCAAGTAATATTTATGGAAAAACATCCTTTTATGATTCTCCATACTTTTGCATTTTTTCATCTCAACTCCCTTAAACACATCACTTTCCTTTTTGTAGAGATGAAAAGTTGAGAAATATTCTTTTCTTTGAACTATTTATTTATTAGATGTATAATTATATTTTTACAATATTTTTCATGTGGTTGATTTATAGGAAGGTATGATGACTGAGTTATCTATTCTCTGTCAAAATTTTGCACCTTTTTCAAAAAAAAAAAAAAAATCTGACACTTTACCTTTTGAACTAGTTTCTTTTTTTTAATCTTCTCGTTTTGCTTATCTCTCTTCAATATGCATAACAAGAGGTTATATAAGAATTGCACTCACTTAATCCTAATTTATATCTAATCATTATTTCTTCATAGACCATTTGAATATGAAAATCATCTCTTTAAACTTCTTAACTTTGAGTGAAGAAACTTCAACCTATTGAAAAATTGATGACAACTTAATGTTAAGGTTTGTGCTTTACTTTATACATACATACGTCCTGTTAAGAAAAATAAAAAGTTAAAGTTTCGTGATTAATTAAAATTTTTCTAAATGGGAATTAGAATTCAAATTTCTAAGTTTCTAAATTGTAGTTAATATCCAAAAGTTATATTACATTATTTTCCATAATTTACATAGTAGCCACTTGTAATGAAAAAAACAAAAGAGATATTTTATTTCATACTGCCTTCTTCAATGCCTTGCTATTGGTTTCAAATTCCAATATTGCATCTATTTTGTTATCTTTGATGAATATATATAAGATTAGCAAAGATTGAGTTTGTTTCCAAAATTGGTGTTCATATTAATTTTAGTTATGTATTTCCAAATTCCTAGGTGCAATTTTTTTTTTTTGAAAAATATATAATTTACTATATTTGAGATTAAATTAGATTAACTATTTTCTGAGTTAGAAAAGAAAAATCCAACCTAAGTGCTTTTCTTTATTTATTTTCTTAAATAATTTGATTATTAGTATTTTTTTTTATTAATGTTGATTATTACACCAAATTGTTTGATACAAATGTGGTTGGATTTGGTTCCTTATATGCTTGATTACACAACTCCTAAGTCTATCAAGAATCACGTGCAAGTTTGATCTTTAAATTCTAACTAGATCTCTAGAAAACCTATTCTAGCAACCTAAATTATAAAAATTTAAAGTGTGTTAATTCAAAATTAACTAAGCCAATTTAAGATTAGAATCAATAAGTTTGTGAAATTATTAAGCATTCACTCAACAATCTCACCAAGTCCTTTAAAGAATTCAAGAAGAAAAATCAATTTCACAAAATCTTATAGCCAAAAAGAATAATTCTTTAAGTATTTATATTGACCAAATTGTAAGCTTTATATAGTCTTACAAAGCTTAAGAAAACCCCCAATTTTCTAATGAAGAATTCAGCCACAAGGTATTTGGCCACCTAAAGAATAGCTAACTTTATTAATCCTAAAAGGATAAGGAAAAAAAAAATCTAATTGGCCAAGGTGTATTTAGGCAATGAGTTTCTTAGAACTAGAATGCTTAAATTAAGTTACTTACACGCTTAAAAGACTAACAAAAGATGCCACAAAACATATGCTAAGATATTCGACCAATAAAGAGAATAGGAAGATAATGCTAACTAAGCAAATCTTGGAAATATCTTTGACTTGTGGCTATTATCTCCTTATCCACACGTTTTAGGCTTTTATTCTTGACTTTCTGAATGGTTATTGGACTTTGAACTCTTTCACTTATTGGGCTCTATTGGATCAAGCTAATTACTCTTTTGAAGAGTCTGAATTCCAAGTAGCTTCCATTTGAGCTTCATGCATACTTTTATTTTTTTGGGCCAATCCAAGTGTAATTCCTCTTTGTATGAAAGCTCCAATTATATCTTTAAACTTTTTAAACCTCCCCCTTATCATTGGGTCTTGAAGTTGGAGTGGATCTTTGGGCTTGACATCTATGTTTATATTATTCCCTCCTTCCTCAAAAGGATTCATCCTCAAATCAAAACATTTATCAAAATCAAAAGGAGACAAATCAACAACATTGAAGTTGCACTAACATTGTAATTACCAGACAAGTCTAACTTGTAAGCATTATCATTAACCCTTTCTAAAAGTTGAAAAGGTCCATCTCTTCTAAGGTTTAGCTTACTTTTTCTAAGATAAAGAAACCTCTCCTTCCTAAAATGTACCCAAACCCAATCTTTCGATTCAAATACAACTCTAACTCTATGTTATTTGCATTTTTAGCTACTTGTTCATTCTTCTTTTCCATGTTCAATCACACATTCTCATGTAATTTCTTAACAAAATTAGCTTTATTTTTACCCTCCACATTCACACGCAAATTAGAAGTCAAGCTTATGTTCTTTAAAAAGAATTTCTATATCAAGTTTTATAAAGGCGAGCATAGAATTTCTATCAACATTATTATCATTTATTTGTTAGACTAATTATAGACTCACATATATTAATAATCTGTTTACAAATATCTATCCAATTATAAACTCAATCAAGTGATCTAATAAATTCATAAGTGAGTTATTAATTAATTTTATTTTTTAAGTATGGACCACCTTATGTGTAGAGCCTAAGTCACTTGTGTCTTATATGATGGATTTGTGACCCAATATCTAATTTTATGGTCCCTAAGGCATATAGAAAATTTATAAAAAGACAAACTAATTCTTTCAAATGAAATTTTAGTTTTTCTAAAAGAGTACATTGTTCTTTATTTCCCATCACCAAAAGGAATACACATGTGGTTTCTTTCACTATTTCCTTAGAAGATCCATATCTAATCGAGATTAATAGTGGATTCATGTTTCTTTATTATGATCTAATTGATATGTTTTCTTTGTGATTTAACATGTGATGTGTTTTAGGTTGATAAATAATTGAACAAAGTTATTAGTTATTTTGCTATAAATGGTATCAAAGCAACATATGTTAAATCATTAAGATAAACATATTTATGCTTTTCTTGAGTTCAGGCTTATATTTGATGCAAACATAATGTAAATAATAGTAACACAAGTATACTATACAACATTCATTGAAAATTAAAAAAAAATAATTATGCATGTCCTAACCTTTACAAGTTTGTATTTCAAAGATAGAAAAGAGTGAAGGAAAAGACAAAAATTATTAGTCTAGGGACACAATGATTCATCCAAACCTTAATAAAGACAAAAGGGAGATTTCTTCATATTTGCTGTATGAGGAAAATCATTGCCCAATGGTTCATTGATTTCAAAATTTAATGGGTAGTGCAATAAAAGGTACATAATGATTGGTTTTATTGTTCAATTATGTTCAAATTGTGAGTACATTCATAACCTTTCTCTTATGGGTGTTATTTTAGTGCAGTATTTCTAAATTTCAATATTTTCTAATTGTTACTGCACTTTTGTATAAGCAAGTGGCATAAGTCCTGACCCACATCAATTTTTACATATATATATAGGTATTAAAAAGTACTTGAGATATACATGTATTTATAGATATGTAAGAAATGTATGATGATGAGAATATCTAAAGTAAACTCATTCAATGTTAGTACAATATCACACTTAATTTTAAAGCATCATAACATATTCAATATTAGTAATTTTAGTGCATTATTTTAATGTTAAATGTGTTCATTTGTTTACTTCATTCTTCCATTATTATGTAGCGTGTATAATATTTAAAAAGTAGATAAGTTGTGTATATTTGTTGCCAAATTAACTTATGTTACACAATTTTTATTCATTTTGAAATATGTAAACATGTTTTTTGTGCAAAATAATTAGCCTAAAGGAAAATTATTTTAATGTAATAATAAATAAAGTAGTCATGGATATATGACATATTAAGTTTACCTTGCATGCCATATGTTGGTCCAAAGAAAGGCATATTGCTAGGCCAGTTTTATTGTCAATATATATGTATTAATTTTATAAAAGAGTACCAATTGCAAGTTAATATTTCTTTCCAAAGACTAAATATTAAAGTTGTGCTAGGTATCTTGTTATGGGCCCACATGCATACATATGGTAAAGTTTTATTTATTTATATATGTATTATATTTTATGACTAATTATGAGCTTTATTGTTATGAATCAACATCTTCAATATCTACTAATGTTAACAACATTCTTGTGCTTAATGACAAAACTTCAAAAAATGGAAACATCATATTATGATTGCGCTCGATTATACGGATTTAACTATACATTAAGGGACGATCACCCTATAGATCCTACTTATGCTGAATTACTGAGCATAGGGTTGCTATGGAAAAATGAAAGTGTCCCAATCACATGTTTCTAATGATAATGAAGCACTCAATTCCAGAAACTATAAGGGGTGCAATGTTTGAAGAATCTTGAGCTAAGATATTCTTGAATCAAATAATAGACCAATTTGCTGCAAACGAGAAGGTTAAGACAAGTGTTATTCTTAGTAAACTTATCTTTATGTGGTACAAAGGAAAAGAGCATATAATGGTGTGCATAATGGAAATGTCCAATCTTGTGACTAGACTCAAGGTATTAAAGTTAAAATTATCGGAAGACATATTTGTGCACTTTGTCTTAATTTCTTTACCTACACAATTCAATCCATTTAAGATAAACTACAACACTCAAAAGGAAAAATGGACTATGAATGTGCTTATTGCTCAATATGTGTAAGAGAAACAAAGACTAAAATAAAAGAAGATAAAAAGTGCTTACTTGGCTTCTACATCTCAGCGACATGACACTAATAAGAAAAGAAAAATGAACAATAACGGAAAACAAACTATATATCCTAAGGCATCTGAGCAAAAGGTGCAAAAGAAAGAAGATAAAGAGGTTAATTGTTTCTTTTACAAGAAGGCTGGTCATTTAAAGAAGGCTTGTACCAAGCATGCCATATTTGTCACTTGATATGAAAAGAAAGGTACACTTCTCAACTTTGTTTGTTCAAAAATTAATTTAGTTATAATGCCTAGTGTAACTTTGTGATAAATATGAATGCAACTACTCACATAAGTGTCACAACGTAAGATAGCCTAAGGAGCTGAACACCGACTGATGGTGAAAGATATATTTAAGTGGTAAATAACAACAAGGCTGTAGTGGAGGCTATTGGCCTTTTCAGATTATAGTTAGATTCTGGTTGTACTTTGGATTTAGATGGCACATTTGTAGTATCATCATTTAGACGAAATTTAATCTCTGTTTCATGTTTGGGCAAATTTGGATATTCTTGTTCATTTGGAAATAGAATGCTTTATTGTTATCTAAATTGGCACTGAAAGTCTAATAGATTAGTTATACAAATTAAATGTAAAGGCCTCCAATAGTAATGAAACCTTACATTCAAGTAATTATGGCATAAAGAGAAAATTAATAATGAGAATTCATCAATGTTATGGCACAAACATTTAGGTCATATTTCCAAATAATGTATCCAAAAGCTTGTGTTAGAAGGAATTTTTGATTGACTTGATTTATCAAAATTTCAAGTCTGTGTTAATTGTATTAAAGGTAAACAAGCAAATGTGAGAAAGAAGGTTGCTAGTAGATGTGGTGACATCTTGGAATTAATACTTACAGATGTATGTGGTTTATTTCCTACCCCTTCATGGAATGGACAATAGTATTTTATCACTTTCATTAATGATTACTCACATTATAACTATTTTATTTAACTCATGAGAAGTCTCAGTAATTGAAAGTGTTCAAAAATTTCAAAGTTGAAGTTGAGAACTAATTAGGCAACAAAATAAAGGCTGTCAAATTTTATCATGGAGGTGAATATTACAGTTGCTAAGATAGATCTGGTGAACAACATCTAAGGCATTTGCTAAATATTTGATAGAGTGTGGTATCATTCCTCAGTACACCATGCTAGGGACTCTAAGCCAAAAAGGTGTAGCATAAAGGCAAAACCATACTCTTAGGAACATGGTAAGGATTATGATTAGTCACTCCACCTTACCAGAATCACTTTGGGGTGAAGCTCTCAAACACATAGTTTACATTTTAAATAGAGTCCCAAGTAAAGCAATAGGAAAAACACCATATGAATTATGGATTTGGAAAAAGCCTAGTATTAGGCATTAATATAGTTAGGGTTATCTAGCTAAAGCAAAGCTTTATAAGCTAATTGAAAAGAAACTAGACTTTTAGAACTATGAGCTACCACTTTGTAGAGTACTCTAGAAGGTTAAAGGGTTTCAAGTTTTATGATCTAACTAGATCTTTCATTGAAACAGGTAATGCCAAGTTCATTAAGGATGTTAAGTTAAGTGGGAGAGCGTTATTAAGAAAGGTGGTCTTTTAAGAAGAGTCTGTTAATATTCCTGTTGTTGCAACTAGATATGGCCATATTATGTTGGATGATACTATCCAAAATGTATAACCAATAGTAGAGATTATAAACACACTTGAAATTCCTCCTACTCAAATTCTTAAACCAGTTCAAATTCCAGAAGAGATAACTCAATGGCCTCAAGTTCAAGTGCCATTAAGAAGATCCACTAGAGAAAGAAGAAGTGAAATTTCAAATGATTATGTTGTATATCTCCAAGAACCTGGGTTTGGAAAATGATCCAATTCCAATTAGTCAAGTTAGACAAAGTTCTAATTCTTAAAAGTGGATAGAACCCATGAAGTATGAGATGAAATCAATGAAAGACAATGATATTTAAGACCTAGTAGAGTTGCTTGAAGGTGTTAAACCGATTATTTCTAAATGGATTTTTAAAACCAAACAAGGTTCAAAGGGCAACATTGAAAGTTATAAAACATGACTAGTAGCAAAATGTTATACTTAAAACGTTAGAGTTGACTATAAAGAGACTTTTTCACTAGCTTCACCTAAGGATTCCTTTAGAATTATCATGACACTTGTGGCACATTATGATTTATAGTTACACCAAATGAATGTTAAAACTATGTTTCTTAATGGAAACATTGATGAGATGATGTATATAGTGCAATCAAAGAACTTTGAGTCTATTGATTCAAAGCACCTAGTATGCAAACTTAAAAAGTTTATACATGGGTTAAAGTAGGCATCTCGATAATGGTATTGAAGTTTGATCAAATAATTACTTCATTTGGTTTTAAAGAGAATAGTATTGATCAATGCATATATCTTAAGTTTAGTGGGAGCAAATTCATCATTTAAGGGTTATATGTAGATGATTTTCTACTTGTAAGTAGTGATGTAGGACTTTTGCATGAAACCAAGTGTTTTCTATATAGTAAATTTGAAATGAAGGATCTTAGTAATTCATCTTTTATGTTAGGTATACAAATACGTAAGGATCATAAAAAAAGTATACTTGGGCTATCACAAAAGACTTGCATCCATAAAGTACTAAATAGGTTTAGCATGAGTAATTGTGCACTTGGAGATAGTCTTATAGCAAAAGGTGATAAGTTTAGATTGCACCAATATCTGAGAAATGAGCATGAGAAAAATGATATGGAGAGGTTTCACTATGCGGTAATAGGAAGTCTCATGTTTAGACAAGTTTGTATGCACCCACATATTGCGTACGTCATTGGAATGTTGGTAGATATTTAAGAAATCCAAGTATGGATCACTAGAAAAAGGAAAAATGAATTATGCATTATTTTTAGAGAACAAAAGATTATATGCTCACATATTGAAGATGAAGTCATTTAAAGATTGTGGGATATCCGAACTCTGATTTTGCAACATGTCTTAATAGCAAGAGATCTACTTCAGGATACATCTTTATGTTGATTGGAGGAGCAATTTCAAGGAAAAGCATTATGCAAACACTTATTGCTTGTTCCATTATAGAGACAAAATTTATAGCCTACTATGAGGCATCAAATCATGGGATATGGAAGCAAAATTTTATCACCAGGCTTCACATTGTTGACAGCATTGAAAAACCATTAAGAATCAATTATGATAATAAGGCTATAGAATTATATTCCAACAACAATTGAAGTTAGTCAAAGTTTTCCAAACATATTGACATCAAGTTCTTGGTTGTGAAAGAAATAGTTTTGAGCCTTCAAATATCAATTGAACACGTAAGCACAAACTCCATGTTAGCGGATTCGCTCACTAAGGGTTTGCCACCCAAGGTTTTCCATGAGCATGTTACACACATGGGTGTTATACACGCTGACGATATGCCAATATAGTGGGAGTTAGTATTTGGGTTTTACATTTATTTTCTAAATGTATTATTGTATTTATATTATGTTCTTAATGCTTGTTTTGTTTGAATACTCTGAAATGAAATTATGACTTTCATAAGCAATTTAGCATTAAGAGTTGAAAGTTATATTTGACTTTTTATTGTCATAAGGTAATAACATATTATAGATCCCATTTTATGTAATTTCCATGCTACACATTCATACTTGAACCATATTGCTCATCTTACTAATATTGTGATTACTGTTGGGTTAAGTTATAATTATAATTGACGAAGGCCACTTTAATCCTATATTAGCATGATTACAAGACCATATTCTTTAAGGATATTTAATTTGGATAGTAAAGTTGAGCTCAACAAAGTAAAATCAAGAACATTGTTGGGATTTGTACAAGATTACCCAAAAATTAATAAGTATTCACAAATCCACCTCAAGCACTCAGATTTCCCAAAAAAACTTATTTCCAACAGAATATCACAAATTTATGCTCCAATACCAATTTCCTTAATGAACTTCAATCAATAAAAATCTCGTAATAACTAATATAAGAAAAAAAAAGGAATGAAGGTCTTCTTACCTTAACTAGCTGGATTCATCAAATCAAGGGATAATGAATCTGTAAAATAAAAGGAAATGGATATGTTTTAAAGAGAGAAAATTCTTCGTCATATATGTTTCTCTCTCTAAATCAGATTTAATATGATTTTTAGTACTTGTTTTATTATTTAGAATGAAAAAATCATTAGTTTTAGTATATTGTGGATGAAAAATAGTTAAAATAAACATGTTTGAGCTCAAAACTAATCATAAAAGAAAGAGAAAAGCGAGTTGTTGGAGGTTGAAGATAATGCTTACGTTTTATTCTTACATTTAAAACAGTTTATAGTAAAATATTTATTTGAGTTTTATTTTACTTTTAGTTTATGAAACCATCAATAAAATAAAAGAAAAATAACAATTAGATTGTAGACATAATCTTCAACTTCTAAAAAATACGATTTTCTTTATAATAACATCAAGTAAAAACATTTATACATAGTAAAATATTTATTTTTATTTTATTTACTTTTATTTTAGGTTTAATAGTTAAAAATTTTTAAAAATTAAGTATAAAAATAATTTGTCGGAAATTATTTAATTTTGTTTTATTTTTGGTTTTACTTTTGGTGTATGAAACCATCAATAAAACAAAAGAACAACAACAACAACAACAACAACAATAATAATGTAAACATCATCTTCAACCTCTAACAAACCCGATTTTCTTTATAAAAGCATCAAGTAAAAAATATTTATACACAGTAAAATATTTGTCTTTATTTTATTTACTTTTATTTTAAATTTACTAGTTCAAAATTTTTGAAAATTAAGTACATAAAATAGTTTGTAGGAAAATATTTATTTTAGTTTTATTTTTTATTTATGAAACTATCGATAAAACAAAAAAAGAAGAAAAACAAATAGAACTTAGACATCATCTTCAACTTCTAACAAATATAATTTTTTCCATCTTCATTACTAGTTTTTAGCTAAAAAAATATTCATTTATTAACTATTTTTAATATAAAATGCATAAAAACTCATATTTTTTATTCTAAACAATAATAACTACAAAAATAACTATTAAAACTTTGAAAACAAAAACAAAATGTAAACTTCATCTTCAATCTCTAAAAACATGACTTTCTCTCTCTTTAAGGCTGATATTTAGCTTAAATAACCATTTTTCATGTACAAAATGCTAAAATTCATGATTGTTCATTCTAAATAATAAAACAAAGCATAAAAAACGCATCAAATCTATTTAGAGAAAGTGAGAGAGAGTTCAACTTCATCTTTGTATTGTCTTTGTCTTTATCTTTATTTTTGTCATCATCTTCTTTTTTTTTTCTTGTTTTTTAGAAAGAAAAAAAAAATAAAGAAAGAATTGGATGAGAAACAAATAAAAAATTGAAGATCAAAAGAGAGACAAAATTTAAAAATAAAATAGTTAGAAAAGAGAGAAGAAATATAAAGAATAGAAGAGAAACAAAGAAAAAAATGAATAAGCGTAAAAATGGAAAACTTCATGCATTATATTGTCTTTTATCAATATGGTGGATACAAAAGTCTTTCTAAAAAAAAAGGGTGAAGGGTGTACTTTCCTCTACATTATTCAGTAATATATATGTTTTAAATGTGAGATTATTAGAATAATTATAGACTCACATATATCAATACTTTGTTTATGAATATCTATCCAATTAAAAACTCAATCAAGTGACCTAATAAATTGATAAGTAAGTTATTGATTATTTTTTGAAGTATGGGACCACCTTATGTGTAGAGCCCAAGTCACTTGTGTCTTATATGATGGGTACACATGTGACCTAATATCTAATGACATGATCCCTAAGGCATAGAGAAAAATTATAAAAGGATAAACTAAATCTTTCAAATGGAATTTAGTTTTTCTGAAAGAGTACATTGTCCATTATTTCCCATCACCAAAAGGAACAAAAAGGTGGTTTCTTTTTCTATTACCTTAGAAGATCCATATCTAATCAAGATTAATAATAGATTCAAGTTTGCCTTTATTCTAACCTAATTGATACTTTTTTTTTTTTTGTGATTTAACACGTGATATGTGTTTTGGGTTGATAAATAATTCAATAAAGTTATAAGTTTTTTTGGTATACTATTTTCATAAATTCTCTTAATAGTAGCATTGGCCTTAACAAATAATGGATCAACAGTATCAATGTCTAAATAATTCAATATTATCTTAAAAAAATAAGGTGAATCTTATGTTTCTTAATGAAAATATTATTTTCATTCAAATTTTTAGTTTTATTTAACTATTGACTCACAACCTTAATAGTCATATTTTCTCTCAAAATGAAAAAAAATAAATAAAAGGATGGTTTAGATAATTGACCAATATAGGTGATCAAAATCCGATGACTTTCACTACCCAAAAGAGCAAAGTAGATAATTTGGCTCTACTACTAATGTTAGACCTAATAAAATTTAGAGAAAAGGTGCATCTAGGCCCCTCAAATATTTGGCATGGCACATCTAGGCACTTGTTGAACTATTTATTCCCAGTATGCTACACATCTCTTAAAAAGAGAATAATCAAGCCCTTTTGTCATCTTTTAATTTAACAAATGTTAACTTAGTCTGATGTAAAAGCTTAAGACACACTAAACTCTTTCTAATTAGTGCGTTATTGCCCTGCCAAATGAATTAGGGTTTTTCCCTAATAAATGTAGCTTTTCCCTACTATTTAATACTTATAAACTACCATTGGAATCTTAATTTACACTTTCTAAAACCTAAAACAAGTATTAACAAAAAAAATTAGAGAATGAGGTATTAATTTTAGTATCTTTGTGACAATAGGAAAGTGATAGAAAGGGTTTTGGTAAAATAGAAACGTGTTGTTGATTAAAGTGTGATAAGAGGGAAATATAGTGGTCCATTACCCCACATGCAGTAAAGGTGTTTGACAAGAGGCAATCAATGTTATATTCTTTCTCTTTAATTCATGTGGTATATGAGTAAAATAATAAATAAAATAGTTAATAATTGGTAGTTGTAGTTGTTACTTTATGCAAATAATGTGTTTATTAATGATTTATGAGTAAAATAGTTAAAATTCTTTAATAATGTGCTTTTGCTTCTGCTATGTCTATATTAGAACTAATTACTAGTGTTTTTTTTCTTGTCTTTTTTGTTCATGCAAATTTTGTATAGTTTGGAAGCTGTTAATCTAATGTATCATTACTTAGTTAATTGGGTTTTGGAACCTAAACTAACTTATTTAGATAGGGAGAGTGAAATTATACATAATTATGATGTGGAATTGCTATATTTTCCTCACATTATCAAAAAAGTATAAGAAAGAATTAGGTATGCCAAATGTGAGTAAATTATATATGCAAAAACCTAGACTGTCATTAGAGGATGGGCTTACTTTAATTGAAGATGATAATGGTATAATGAACATGTCAAAATTTATGAGAGAATCAAGTTTATCCCATATTTGCATATTTATGCACGTAATGGTATCTTGGATGTGGCCCAAAGGGTTGAAGTTTTAGAGGAACCTATCTAGTCATCAAAATGGACCTATTGGTAAAGGAGATAAAGGGTGTAGCTTAAATTTCAGTAGGTGGGTTAGGGGTTTGTTTCATGAAAATGATCCATATTTGTCTTAGCTCTTTGATGATGAAATGATTTAGTCCACTAAAGATGTGGTGCAGGGTATGTCTGATGGGGTTAAAGAGCTAGTTCAGGGTCATGGTAAGGATGAGGCTAGGAAGTGAAGTGTTAGTGGGGATAAGGGTAGGGTGGTGAGTGAAAGTAAAGGTTCTAAATAGAAGATGATTCAAAGGATGAATCATATAAAGAGGAAGAAGAAGACAAAAAAAAAAGAAAAAAAGATAAAGATGAAAGTGGTGATAGTGCTATTATTCATCTTGATTTAATAAATCAAAATCAGAGGAAGGTGAGGTAAAATATGGATGATAATAATCCACATTTTTTGTTGTGCATGACTTTTAATGATGCTACAGAGGTGAGATTAGGAATTGCTAGGAATAATTGTTATCCTTTGACATTGAATCCTAATGAATATAAAAGAATTAGAGCTAAGTGTAAATCTGAAGGGTGTCCATTTCATTTCACCATAAGAAAAAATGAAATATCGATGAAAATTAGCGATGGATGTAAATTCGTAGCTAATTACCAATGGATTTGTGATGGCTTATTGAGGGAAGATGAGTGGAGGTTTTTAGCGATAAATTAGTGAGGGTCAGTGATGGAAGCTTAGTAACAAATGCTAAATCCCTCAATATCTTATGGTCCATTAGGTGGCACCAATTATAACGATGACAAAATAAGAGAAAGCTTATGGATTTTAGTGATGGAATTAGATTCCATCGGTATTTATTATGTTAATAAACAAAACATTATTATTATATTATAACTATTACTTAGCTACGAATTAGATCTGTCGCTACGTTGATTAAGTGAAACGGTTGTCGTTTCACTTAATATTGGCGATAAATTAGGTATGCCGCTAAGCTTCATCCTTATACCTATTGCTTCTCCTTTTGGTTCATAGTTTGTGATTCCTCTCTTTCTCTCTCTCTTTCAATTATTCGTCTTTCTATATTGTCCCTGTTCCTTTTCACTTATCATCCCTTTCTCGATCCCTTCCTTCTATCAATCCTTCCCTTGATTTCGAACCTATCTTCGTTCCAAACTCGGAATATTAAAGAAGTCAAGGGAAAGAAGTTATTGCCATTGTAGGTTTTAGAGCTACCACTATATACTGCAATTCTTAGTTTGTGGTGTATTCTTCTACCTATTGCATTCCCTAATTTTAGTAATTGTACGTTTGGATTAGATTAGGGTTTTTATAATGATTAAAATAATCTGTAATTTCTTAACTTATCTGTTACTTTAAATTTGTAATGTGAATTTGATTAATGTAAATTTACTTGATTTGGATTTTTGATTTGGGATTAGTGATTATTTTTGTTTGATTTTGATTAATTTGGGAATTTAGATTTGACTTTTTTTTCACTATTAAATCTACTTGATTTAGATCACTTTCCCTCTTTGTTTTTGTTAAATTTATTGTCACTTTCCCTTTTTATTTGATTTTGGTTAAATCTGATTGATTTTGGATTGTTTTTGTTTGATTTCGGTTGACAGATTAGTGTTTGATTGTTTCAAGTTTGATTTCCATTGATTTAGGTTTCAATTGATTAAGAATTTATGTTGATTTTGCATTTTGAAGAGACTAATGAAGGTGGGTTTGGGTTTTTGATTGTGCATTTCTATATTCTCTTGAAGTTCATCTTCTATTTTGAATGAAACCATATGTTGTCTTCGAGTTTTTGCTTAAACTTTCTTATTTTGATTTGTCAAGATTTAAACATTTGATTCTCCATATTTATCTTCATTAGTCATTATTTGCAATTGATGTTGGTGTGATTTATTCGGATTGAATTTTATGGCATGGAAAGTTTATATTGAATTCTAGTTGTGCGATAGAGGACAAATTGCAAAAATGTTATCAGGGTGTATTTAGGGATTAAGGTTTGTTTAATTGTCAAAAATTGAAAACTATTTTCCAATTTTTGAAAATAGAAAATGTGTTTACTTGTTCTCATCTAAAACTTGTTTTAGGCTTTAATTATTATTAGAATTTCAAAAATTTTTTCCTTATTTTGCTAATGATATTGCATTTGAAAGTTTAATTTTCTTGTGTTGAAATTTTTATGGTTCAATGATTTGAGACCACAATCCAATTAATTTTGAAGTGAAATTTATGAAGAAGAACTTGAGTCAACAATATTAGAGTCTCGATGTTTAAGCAAAGTAAATTCTTCCTTTAATTTTTATGTGTAATGATGATAAACACAATTGAAAATCATATTTTAAGTCTTTTGTCAATGCTTGCAATTATAATGACATGTTAACAGAATAACTACATAACATCAATATTTTCTAAATCAATTTTCATTTACTTAATTAATTGCTATATTTGCTTTATTTATTTACTATAATCATATTAATTTAATTTGTTAGTACTTCTAAAAATTGAACTAAAATTTATTTTAATTCATAAACTTGTTTATCTCTCTCTATATAGATTTGTCAGTGTAACTATGTAAGAATTATTTTGTCATTATCGTGTTTGAATTATTTTGCTGCACTAGATATGTTTTCAAGTATTAAGATTTTTTTTTTGATTTTTTTAAACTTGGTTATTATGATTTGTTGGGTAATTATTGACTCGAGAAGAATTGAGGGCAAAGAAATTCATGAGGAATTCTAGAAGTGTTTTATTTGGTGTTGTTTAGCATTGTTGTTGACATTATTTCGAAATATGTGTTATGGTGTTTTTGCTTATTCCATGTTTCTTTTTTAGGCATATTATTTTTAGCTTTTGAGTTGATGTTACTATTATTTTGTGTATTTAGAAAGATTTGATCTATATGTTGTCAAGTATTTAGTGACTCGAGGAGAATTGGGGGCAAAGGAAAAATGAGGAATTGTAGAAGTGCTTGTTTGATTAAGTTTATAATTGTTGATTATGAAAGATGTGAAATAAGTGTTATTATGTATTTACTTGTCATGGTTTCTATTTTACGCCTACAATTTCAACTTTTTATTTAATGCTACTATTATTATGTGTATTAAAAATATTTTATCTAAATTATATATGAGTTGTGTTTTGCCAAAAATTTGGTGACTCGAGGAGAATTGGAGGCGAATAAATGAATGTGAAATTATAGAAGTATTTTTTCTTATTTTAAGAACTTTTTTGTGTTATTTAAAAATAAGTATTATTATGTGTTTTATTATTCTTGTTTCCTTTGTAGAACTAACATAGCCGTAAAAAATCCAAAGGGCACTCCATTTTTTTTTCAAAAATCAAAAAGAACATATAAAGATCAAATTCTTTCACATTATGAAAGGAATAACATAACTGTAAAAAGAAAGGAATAACGTAATCATAAAACAAAGGAATAATATGACCATAAAAGACACAAAGTATATAAACAAAGGAAAAATGAAAGAACCCTAAAGACAATGAATATACTGAACCTTTTTAAGATTAAAGTAACTCAAAATAGACAATGCATATTTAGTGGAGAAAGCGCCACTATTTTGTTCGCACTCCTTTAAAGATCATGTGAGCACGAGGCATCGAAAAGTGCCTTGCATTGATGACCAGTCTCGAGATGTGGAGGAAGAGCATGAAGGAAATCTTTCAATATTTACACATCCTGATCGTGCATTTGGAAAGGAAAAAATGAGATTCATGATGGATAAAGACTATAAGGCTGCTCAATGTTACATTTTATTGAATTGCATAAAAGCAAAATCATTCATTAAATAAGTGGCGTATAGTTTGTTTATTTTCGTATATCAATTTGTTAACTTCATGTGCATTTGTTTTTTTTCCTTTTAGAGTTTATGTTGATGAGTTAAAGCAATATCATCCATACGTTGCTAGCCATGAAGTTGATGCTAAACTTGAAAACGAATTTGCATCTTGGTTTGACAAATACGTGAGTATCAAGATTCCATTATTTATGTTTATATGGATGTGTATGTACATTGAAATTAAATTTGTTTGTTATGAAATTGATGGGTATTTCTTTTAGGCACATGATCCATCATATAACATCTTGAACAAATTCATAAAGGATGTAGCAAAAGGTCCATTGTAAATGGTGACATCTTATCCATGGTATTATGTAAATGAATTTAAATTTCACACTAAAAGACATGGTTCTCATACAACTACCATGAACAGTGGTGCTTGTATAAAAGGCACCAATTACAATGTAGATGAAAGCGACTATTATGGTCAGTTAATTAAAGTTATCGAGTTGGAGTATCCAAAATTGCCAATTAAGAGAACTGTCTTATTCGAATGTAAGTGGTTTGATCTGACACCCAACTTGGGCACTAAAATTCATTTGGAATAAAAACTTATCGAGATTAATCATAAAATAGTTTTCAATAAGTATGAGCCATTTGTTTTGACAATGCAATCATGCCAGGTTTATTATTACAGTTACCCTAGCTTAAGACGTGATTTGAGCAATTAGTTTATTATACGTAAAATTAAAGCTAGAGGACAAGTCCAAATTCCAACAATATCTGCAACAACTTCAAATTCTCATGTAGCCCCGACCTTCCAAGAGAATGATATAAATTTTTACACAATTACAATTGTGGAGGATGAAGAATTTGGATCATTAAATGATCCAAATGGTGAGTTTATTGAAATTGAAGATGACAATGTTGAATTAGAAGATGAAGTAGAGATAGAGTTGGAATCAGATGATGTTGATGTAAAAACTGATGAGGAAGAGGATTTGTATAATGATACGGATAGTGAAACTGATTAGAGATACTTTATATATATATATATATATATATATATATATATATATATATATATATATATA
>CATIWR010062387.1:0-36664 GCA_949677035.1 Omphalea diandra
AAGCTCACACCCAACTTATACAACTTGTGTTTTGATGGCTAACACACAACCTTACAACAATGTGTTTTCTAGGCTACCACAAAACCTCACTTAAGTGTTTCACTAGGCTCACACTTAAACCTTTCTAAAAGTGTTTTTACAGGCTAACACAAAACCTCAAAACTTGGTGTTTAATGCTCACACCTAACAATCGCAATTTCACAAAGAAGATGAAGAAAATGAGTAACAAAGATTGAGAGCTTTAATTACTTGTAATAAATTCTTTAGCAACCTTCTTTATGGCTGTTTGGTGGAGTATTTATAGCCAAACTTCACCAAAGAGACGTTGCAGATCATAGCTCATCAAATCTTTGAGACATGCTTGACAGATTTTGCATTAAATGCTTGTCAGGACGAAATCGCGGTCGTTACTGCCGCTCGCAGTCGCGAAATCTAAATTCTTCAAGGGAAACCCCATTTGTGTCTAATGGCTAGTCCACGTGGCAGCTTCTTATTAGTTCACTAGGAAAATATAGTCGTTGTCTTTTACCTACTTTCAGAAGTCGTGGTTGCGAGTTTCCTTGCATAGGCTGCAATAGAGGACGCAAATTCATCTGCCAAAAAAGTCATCTTTCTTCCACAAGATTCACGATCGCTACCAGCAAGATGCCTCTGCAAAATTTGACTTTCAACAGTCTTCTGGGACACTTGTCAAGCTGTAGTTGTGGATTTGCTTCCCTCTTGAGTTACTTTGAAATTCACAGTCGCGACTAAGGCGTGACTTGCACCGCGAATTCATCTGTCACAGATTGGCTTCTTCTTTTCCCTTGGTCGCGGTGGAGAATGGCTCCGCGATTTCGCCTGCTTGAATTTTAGCATGTCTTAACATGTGTCACTGTCGCGAATCCTAGATTGCAGTTGTGATTTACATGTCACTTTGGAGTTTATCAACTCATTTCATTTCTTCTTAGGAGATTGATTCATTTCTACAAAAACAACACTTATTTGAAATATTAGTGAAGATCAATCTACTTTGTCAAGATCCAAAGAGGTTCTAAACTTAGGATTAATCATCCTAGTCCAACGGGAAGGATTGAAACCTAGCACACATGCAGACACTAAACATAATATCCGGTCTTAAAACAGTAAGATAGAGTAGCGATCCGATCATACCTCGATATCTCTTTTCATTTACTTTTTTACCCGATTAATCCTTATCTAGTTTAATGGTACTATTCATTGGAGTTTTAACTACTTTGCAACCATCCATTTCAAATTTCTTTAGCATTTCCTTCATACATTTGGCTTGGTTGATGAAGATCCCTTCCTTAGATTGCTTGATTTATAGATCAAGAAAGAATTTGAGCTCTCCCATCATGCTCATTTCAAATTCCCTAGTCATACACTTAGCAAAATCATTACAAAGAGATTCATTAGTAGCACTAAAGATAATATCATCAACATAGATTTGAGCGATTAATGTATTATGCCTGTGTTTTTTGACAAATAGTATGGTGTCCACCTTCCCTTTCTTAAAATCAATTTTCAAGAGAAATGAACTAAGCCTTTCATACCAAGTTCTTGGAGCTTGTTTTAATCCATATAAGGCTTTGTTTAATTTGAAAACATGGTTTGGAAAACAATGAGACTCAAAACCAATAGGTTGTTTAACATAAACTTCCTCTTCTATGATGCCATTCAAAATAACACTTTTCACATCCATTTGAAAAAGTTTAACATGCAAAAGCTAAGAGAATCCTAATGGCCTATAATCTTGCAACGGGGGCAAAGGTCTCATCATAATTTATTCCTTCCTCTTAGTTGTATCCTTTGGCAACTAATCTAGCCCTATTTTTAGTAATGAGACCTTGCTCATCTAATTTGTTCCTAAAAACCCACTTATAACCTATAATCGGGTGTTTCTTATGCCTAGGAACAAGTTCCCATACCTTGTTTCTCTCAAATTGATTGAGTTCTTCTTGCATAGCAAGTACTCGACACTTATCATCAAGAGCCTCATCAATTGACTTTGGCTCAAGTTGAGAAACAAATGCAAGATTATTATCTAAGAGTTGAGATATAACACTTACACCCTTAGAAGTATCACCAATGATTAGGTCCTTGGGGTGATACTTAGAGAATCTCCAATCTTTAGGTAGATCTTGTCTTGGCTCAATTTTTTGTTGATGTTGATATTGGTCTTCATCTATTCTTGATGAATCACCTTCTTCATTTTCTTTATCAACTCTCCTTATAGAATCATCCAATTCCTGCTTTTCAAGATCACCTACAAGATCATCAACAAAAATATCTTTCCTAAGATCAAGTTTACTAGATTCGTCAAAAACAACATTCATAGATTCTTCAACTACCATTGTACTTTTGTTAAAGACTTTATATGCTTTACTTGTGGTGGAATAACCCAAGAAGATTCCTTCATTTGTTTTGGAGTCAAATTTCCCAAGATTATCCTTAGTGTTCAAAATATAACACTTACATCTAAATACTCTTAGGTATGAAATTTTGGGTTTTTTACCATTCCAAAACTCATAAGAAGTTTTATTGAGAATGGGTCTTTTGAAAACCCTATTTGCAATATATCATGAGGTATTAATGGCTTCGGCCCAAAAGCTATAATAATGAATATGTTAATACCCTAAACACCTTCATGACCGGTACATATGAGTGAATGTGATTCTTTTAATTCTAAGTTTTTATGAAATTTGGGAGTGCATACATTCAAAAATTGGCCAGAAGCTTCTTTGGCTTGCGTGCAAACAACTCTTCAATGTTAGTTCCTCTCTTTAGACCCTTAGTGTCGAATGTCTTCTAAATCTTTTCTAACTGCTTAACAAGATCATCAAATTGGGTACTTTCTTTCTCTCTTTCCATAACCTTATAAGGAGTTATAGTAGTGTTCTTAACCTCTTTACTGAGTTTGCTTTTATGATAATCCTTCATCTCAAATAGATCATCATTAATCACCACTAGCTAGTGTGTTTCCATGGGTGCTTTCACCTTATCAATCCTACTAGAAGATAAATTAGTCTTTTTCAAGATCTCATTGAGACATTTGTTCACCTCCTCGATAATTCTTTCTTCTATTGTATAACTTCGATTAGGCCTTATCTTCTTCATGATCTTAGGTGGTACAATTGACTCTATGATTAGTTTTGGTTTTTGGATTAGACTAGGTGTCTTACTCATCCTAGTAGTTGATTGTTCCTTCACTTGGATGGAGCTATGATGGCTGTAAAACAAAGGTTATTAGTATAATGCATGAACAAGCTATAAGATGCATGTATGCATGAAATGCACACATTATAGCAAAACATCCTTCTAACCTTATTTCTCCTAAACATGAGATCTAGAGGTTGTTTCTTTGGTGGAGTCCTATTCTTCTATCAACATGTGATAGAGAATATATAGGGTCGCCTCGAACCAAGTAGGGTTGAAGTCTCAAAAGAACACATATATATAAAAACTAACCAAATAATAAATGAGAAAGTCAAACACAAAGGAAAACTCTTTACATTACTTAGAGAAAATATACAAGTAAATGGAGAATCCTTTAATAAAGGAAATAGGGGATATACATAAGTATTTACATATGCATCGAGGAGCATTTACATAAAGGAGAATGGAAGGTGTACAAGCAGAATAACTACATCAAAAGGGAGTGGGATAATATTATGTTTACATAAGGGATATTTATATTAAGAGGAATGGGGTAACATTGTATTTACATGAAAATGTCTAATCATGTTCTTTAGGGACGCTAACCCTCTTTTTGAAAAAGAAATGCAAACAAGAGAGCATCCTATTCTAAAGTGCTATTTGGCTCCTACGTGCACCTGATGGTTGAGATGGTTGTTATAATTGATGGCCCCCATTAGCTCAGGGGATGATTGTTGTAAACACACCCCATTTGATAAACTTAAAGGTACTTGGATTGTGAGTGATAAACCCTCCTTACTATCTCTTAAGTCCAGATGGAGCTTAAGTCTCAAGTTTAAAGAATCCATCGGTTTATCTGACTGCAAACCAAGTGCATGTGGTGAAGTGTAAAGGCTAATTAAATGCAATGAATTAACTAATGACAAAGATAATATGGTAAAATGTGAACCAGAGATTGAATGTAAAGTCGATTTTATGCTCCCTAATGCAATCACCACTGTGAACGCTAAAGCAGTTTTCAAGGTTTCACTCGAACTAGTGGAATCAATAAGGGATCGAGAGGACGAAGGTCATACATTAGTAGTAACCCTTAAATATGGGTCGTGTTTAGAACAATAAGGGATCCTTTAGGCCTCAAACAAGATTAGAACCCTTTTTCCAATTTATGGTCAATGAGGGACCAAGAAGAGACAATACATTGATACCATCCCTAATAAAGTATGAAGTCACCACCCAACTTTGATTAAGACAAGAATTCAGGCAAGGACAAATTCTGAGCCTAACTAAATCATTTAGAGGGCCCAATTCATCTTCGCCCCATTAGAGATTGGGTTGAAAAATTTGGTATAACTTGGGGAAAAGGTTAGACACCCTTAAATCCCCTGAATGTAGATATTTGACTCAGGAATCTTTGGTTCACTTTTTACTATTTTATCCTTTTTATTAATTATCTCCTAAGCATGTTTCTAGTGCATCCAATCAGGCACATCATTAAAGCATTACAACCAAACTCAAAAAGAAGGGGGTACATCCAATGTTAAATGGGGAGGTCATACATATCAAGCAACCATAATCATGCATAATCTAGAACACAATGTTGGCATTTATGATCACCTACACACATGAAGGGAAAATCAAGTTAGTGATCATCATAAGGGGGAAGGCATGATAACATAAAGTGAAATGTACCTGAGTAAAGGGGCTCACCAAGCCTCCTCCAAAACAGGGGAACTTAAGCATATTCCAAGTCCAACACATGAATCATATAATAATAGTAATATCAATCAAAACTCAAACACATAAGTTATAGAAGAATGAAACATAACAAACATGATATGCAAATGCACTTTGGAGGATAGTAGATGCCTTAGGAAAAATATTAACAAATAAAGTTTTTGAGTTATTAAACGCTCCTCCAAAATGCTCTTAAAGAGCCTAACATCACTAATGAAATTTTGAAGGTTATGCTTGAACTAGAGAAATTTTACTTGCGACTTTTATCTTTTATTGATCAATGGGGGATCAAAAAGATAGAGGCCATACATTGGTAGTAACCTTTAGATATGGCTTATGTTTAGATCAACAAAGGATCCTTTAGGCCTCCTACAAGATTGAAGCTCTTTTTCCAATATGTGGTCAATGGAGGACCAAAGCAGGGTGATACATTAGTATTATCCATACTGGAGTGTGGAGTTGCCATCTAACTTTGGTCAACACAAGATTCTAGATAAGGACAAATTCTAAGCCTAACTAAGTCATTTAGAAGATCTAATTCATCTTCACCCTAACCAAGCTCGAGTTTAAAAATTAGGTACGACTTAGGGAATAGGTTAGGAACCCCCAAACCACTTGGATTTAGGGATCCATCCTTTGAGCATCTTTGGTTCACTTTTTTTATAACTTTATCTTTATTATTAGTTAGTTTGGTTATATCTAATAAACATGTCTCTAAAAATCAAGTACATCATTAATAGCATTATAACCAAGCTCAAGGGGAGGGGGTATATCTAATGTCAAATAGGGAGCTCATGCATATCAAGTGACCATAATCATGTATAATCTAAAGCACAATCCCTAAATTTATGGCCACCTATAAGGAAGAAGGGAAAACGAGCTAATGATCATTAGAAGGGGCAAGGCAAAATAACAAAAAGTGAAATATACCCAAGTAAAGGGGCTCACCAAATCTTCTCTAAGTCAATGGAATATAATCATATTCTAAGTCTAAGATTAACACATGAATCATAAAATAACAATAATAGCAATCAAAACATAAACACATTAGTCATAGAAGAATGAAACATAATAAATATAACATGCAAATGTATTTTGGAGTATAATGGAGGCCTTGGATAAAGTATTAACTAATGGGGTCGTAGGGTTATTGAACCCTCCTCCCAAATGCTCCTCAAGAGCCTATCATTCATAAACACACTAGTAACCATTTAGAAGTTAAGATGTTGGTTATAAAGGAATATGATAAGAAAAAAAAAATCATAAGGCTAAACACATATTCTATGTATCATGAGGGATGATAAGAAAGCAAAAGGCATTAAAAGCAATAAGTTTTCTCCTCAAGTATAATCATATGATCTCTCAAATAAGAAGAAGAGGAGTATACAAGCTAGGGAGCTTGAAACTTCTCCTTTTGGTGAGAACAAATGAAGCAAACAACTCAACAATGAATCATAAACAAATGAGAAGCCCATAAGATCATAGGAAGTTATAATCCCTTTCTTAATCATTACCAATATAATGCAAAAATAAATAAGGTAACACAAAAAAGAAAATAGAATAAGAACAAAATAAGATTTAAAACATGAAAGTTACCAAAATACAACCATTAGCTTAGTGATTGCCCTATTATTTAAATAAATAAGGATCTTAAGTAATAAAACCTACCTTCATTCTATTAATGGAGTTCCCAAGACACCTATAAGAAACCCTAAAGAAGAAAGAATCGAAATGGAGTATAAGTAGAGGTTTACAATCTATCCTCTATCTAGGAGGGCTATATAGAATAATATGTGGTTTGTACAGCCCTCTTAGTGGTCTATGCAAACCATTTAGGGTCTATCGAACCCACCTAGACTAGGTTTTTTGAGAGGAAGAAAGAAAAAGAAAGAGGAAAGAAGAGAAGAGGGAGAGGGAGGCTAGGATGCTTCTTTTATATTATATCACCATGAGAGGCACTAAGATGTGATTAATCCTCCAAAAATGTAAAATTATGTATGCAAAAGAATGTCACCAAGCTTAGGTAACCACCTTGGATCCTTGAATAAAGATGTTAGGGTTTAGGTTTTTGTGTTTAGTATTGTTTGTAGAGAATATTTAGCAAAGTAACTTTAGGATTTTCCTAAGGCTTCCCTCCCCCTTCAAAATAGGGGTCATTTATAGAGGGATAGGGGTGCATTAGAGCTAGGATATCTTTGGTTGCATTCCATTCATGACCTATAACATACATGGGTCAAGAACTTTTTAGAATTAGGGTTTCATAGTGGTTTGTACAATTAAGGGCTTAACAAGGGTCGAGGTCCCAAAATCTTCCATTGATTAGTGTTTTAAACTTAGGTATACAACCATCTAAAAAATGACAGGCATATTTGTCCCTTAGGCTTGGATGGGTTTGGCCTTAATCTAAGGCTTCCTTAGGCATTTGCTCTTTTATGTTTACAACTCCCTTTTAAATTCCTAGGGAACAAATTTAATAATTTTCATCATTGGGCTTGTATCCTAAGGTCCAAAATCCGATGCTCACACTTCAATCTTTAAGCTTGGGTGGAAGCTTATTTTAGATTATAGCACTACACTCCTCAAAGAGGGATACAATCTCATATTAATCTAATTTCTCTTATTAGATGAAAGATCCTTAATCTGATGCTCACACTTGGATCTTTAAGCTTGGGTGGAACCTTATTTTAGATTATAGCACTACACTCATCAGAGAGGGATACAATCTCATATTAATCTAATTTCCTCTTATTAGATGAAATATCCTTAAGAAATTTAGCATATATTGGCATTTGTTCTAAGGCCTCAACAAAGGTAATATTGACGTGAATTTGCTTGAAAAACTCTAAGAATTTAGGATATTGCTTGTCTAACTTGAGGAAAAGGAGTGGGTGGAACATAAGGTTTTATCAGTGTAGGCTTACTTCCTTCTTCCTTTTTATCTTCTTCCACATTATCTTTCTTATGCATAATGGAATTTGTGGTTGCTACATCACTTTTTTTACTTAAATTTTAGCATGTTTAGGAATTTTTGAAGTTTTTTTTTTTTCACTTTTCACCTTATGCTTATGTGGGGGATCAAGTATCTCCATGCCACTTCTCAAACTCAACACCTTGCATTACTCTTTTGGGTTAATTTCAATCTTGTTAGGGAGTGTACCTTATGTTCTTGCACTAAAATTGTTAGCTAATTACCCAATTTGCATTTCCAAGTTGTGATTATGTTACTCTATTGGTTCATTATTAATTCTAGCTTATCTATCTTATCTAGCTTAGTCTCCACCTTTTTAAATTTCTCAATGAAAAACTTTTATGTCATATGATTGCTTTCCCTCTTATTAAGTTTGTTAGGCTATAAAAATTCTACATTATTCCCTTTAAGGAAAACTAGAAGGATGAGAAGGCTTAGCTTGGTTGGCTTGATTGCTCTATGAAAAGTTGGGATGATTCCTCCACCTGGAATATAGGTGTTGGAATATGGATTGTTAGGTAATATATTGTAATTAGAGACATATTGCACTTGTTCGGCTGAATTTTGAACAAAAAGGCTCCCTACTTGGCATTCGATACCCATATGTTCTCCTCCACATCATTTATAATTCAATGGTGGGATAATAATTTCATGTACACTCACACCTTCAAACTTCTTTGTAAGAGCATTAACCTTAGCATTTAACATGGTATAGGCATCAATGCCATAAATACTCGTAACTCACTTATGAATCTTGCTTTCACTTGCCCATTAGTAGTTATTTAAGGCCATCTAGCTTTATTAGTTGATTTTCCCATGAGAGCACCTCCTATTACGACATCAATAATAATGCACACTGAATGGTTAAGTCTATTATAAAAAGTTTGGACACCTTCTTTGTAGTTCTTTTACCACTCCTATGCTTCATACAATGTCTCCCCAAGCTCTTGTATAAAGCTTGTGATAGCTTGTCTCAACTGTGTGATCTTGCCCAGTGGAAAGTATTTTGCCAAGAAATCTTGTCAAAGCTCCTCCCATGTAGCAAATGAGTTAGGTGTCATAGAATTTAGCCACCTCTTAGTTCTATCTCTAAAAGAAAAAGATAATAATCTCAAGCAAATTGCATCATCAATTGCCACGTTAATCTTAAAGGTTACATAAATCTCAAGAAAGTTGGCAATATGTGCATTTGGATCCTCATTAGTGTCATCCCCAAATGTATTTTGTTATACCATTTGCATGATTGCCAGTTTAATCTCAAAATTATTGGTTGTAATGGTGGGTCTAACAATGCTTAATTGAGTCTCTTGAGTATGTGGCATAACGAAACCTCACAAAGCTCTTGATCATCTTTAATTGGCTATTGTGACTTTAAAAAAATTCTATTTTTGTTATTGGATTTGCCCTTTAAATGTGAAACATGCCCTCGATTTCAAGATCAAATTTAAATAATTATAGGTTTTTCGACCATCGCACACACCAAGCACTTCACCTATCAAAAGAAGAAAAATACAATTAAACTTAAAAAATTTAAAATGTAAAATTTAAAAACAAGATTAATCAAAATCTAAAGTAAAATTGATATTATGAAAAATTAATCGTAGGCAATGGTACCAAAAACTTATTGCATATAAAACCCTTACAAATACACAAATCGTTTAGGTAATATAATAAAGAGTAAAGTTTGTTCCCATAAGGATTAATTCACATAAGTTCCAATAAAAGCCTCAGTTTTTCCCATTATCTAGCAATAAAATTATGAAGAAGAAAATAACTTGAAAACTCAAATTGCAAAATTAATTCAACAAAACTAAAATTTGATTTGAAAGAAACTCTTATGCAAATGATTTCTAGGGAATTTAGGCCTACCACAATACTATTCCAATAGTATATCAAAGGCTTTGTTCCAAATGTGAATGTGTTTTGCTTGAAGATGAATTTTTCTAATTTTTTAATATTCTCTTTCAAGCAATATTGAGTTATTTTTACTGAAATTGTACCTATTTTTGTGGACACAAAATTTAATAAAAATGCTTTAAGCTCTTTAAATAATCCTTTAACATCTCTAGAAGTCAAGCTTACTTTCGTGTTCTTAGTCTTCTTGTTTAATATGTTCGAACTAATCCTAGACGTCTACTTTCATTCCATTATCTAGAGTCTTGAGCATTCTACATATGTGGCCATCATACATATAAGATTAATTAAGCTCAAATATATTAATAAAGACATCCAAAATAATTAAAGCAAAATCTCTTTATATATTCAAGAAATAAATACTAGGCTTTCTCCTGAATCCTTAGAATTGAAGAATTAGTTTAACATGGAAGGAAAAAAATAATAATAAAGAAAAATCCATCAATTTGAGTAGAAAAATTTCCAAAAAAAGAGTCTAGCTAAATAAAATCAATGAAAACCTTAAAAGAAAGCTCTATAATCTTCATAAAAGCATCTCCAAAATTAGGTGTAAAGGTTGGATATACTTTTCTCTCTCAAAACTACTTTTTTTCACCCAAGTCTCATTAGTTAAATAAGTCATTGTGAGCATCAAATTTTGGGCCTTAAGATGCAAGCCTAATAATAAAAATCACTAAAATTATTCCATAAAATGCAACAGGAATTGTCAAAGGAAAAGAAACAAGGCCTTAGGAGACTTTGGAAAAGCCCTAACACTAAGTCCACTACTAAGCTCAAGGTTACCAGCCTTGTTCAATGGGCTATATAGCCCTCTAAATTGGGATGTATAGCTTACCTTAAAGATGTACAACCAAGGGTTAAACCCCAAGTCCTAGAATATTCTATAACTAGTCTCCCCTTAAACCCAAAGTTTAGACAACCTATAATGTAGAATGTACTGCCCATCTTTTGGCTGCACAACCCTCTTAAAAACCCTAATTCTAAAACTTTCATGGTCTTTTATGGTTGGATGAGAATAAGATGCAATTAGAACCATTCCAAGCTTTGGTGCATTTTTCTTCTTTTATAAATAACCATTATTTAAAGAGGGAGGGAAGGCTTGGAAACCATAAGAAAACTTTGCCAAATTTCTCTATAACCATTAGTTAGAGTAAAAACATTAAAACTTTAACTCATTCTAATAATTCCTAAGGTAGAACAGGGCCTTGTCTTTGTATTCCTTAATCATTTCTAAGCATTTTGGAGGATAAAAATCAAATGGTGAGTCTCTAAGGGCTAAATGATCATCAAAAAGCATCTAGAAGACCTCTTCCCCTCTTATTTTTTTCTCTTCTTGTTTGATTTCAAAAACCCAGAAAATACAAACTTGAAGTAGTTTGTACAGACCTTTTTTAGGTTGTGTAACCCATAACCCTTAAAATGGGTTGTACAGCCCTCCCTCCTTTGTTTGGGACACAATTTAGAAAAATCTTCTTCTTCTCCTTCATATTCTTTCTTTCCTAATCTTTTTTTTTTTTTTTGTGATGTTTGAAAGTTCAATTGGCATAATAAGAGAAGGCTAAAGGGCCTAAGATCCCTATTCACTTAGGAAATAAAATTTTGAATGAGTTTTAAATGTTTTTCATGGTTGAATTTGTGTTAATACTTTATTGTTCTCTTATGCTATATTCAAGGTGAAGTTTCAACTTCTATTTTAATCCTCTTAGTGGTGACTAAGTGAGAGATTTTTCCACTCTTAGGACCTTATGAGTCATATAGAGTTTGTTTACATTTTGGTTATATTATTTGACATGTATTTTGGCCTATGGTTTCACCTCCTTTTTTTAGTGGCATTCTAACGTTCTTGATGGGAAGCAATGCATGCAATTGTTACGCTCTTTGTGAGTAATAAAAAGAGAGGGGTTCATCAACCCTAGGACCGATTTTGTGATGATTTTCCTTAGGCTATTAGAATCCTCTAAAGTGTTTGCATTTCATGTTTATGTTTCTTCATGTTGCATGGTTCATACATTTGTGTTTGCTTGACTTTGTTACATTATTCATGTGATGTTAGGATGTTTATGATTGAAGACTTAGAAATATGCTAGGTACCCTAACTTTGTAAAAATGGTAAGGTGTTGATTATGGACTTTACTTATTTATCTTTGTTTTCTTATTTCCATAACTAATTACTAACTTGTGCATTTCTAGTGGGTGCAGTTGTATTGCTTAAGCTAAACCCTGAATGATGGTCTCCATGATCATACTTGATGATTATGATATGTGAAAAATAATGGATATGCATGTTATACACTATGCCATGTCACTTGCCCTCATTCCCTTGAGATGAATATGCATGATATGTGACGAATGATGGATACGCATGTTATACATTATGCCATGTCATCCCCCTTCCTTAGAGATGAATATGTATGACATGTGACAAATAATAGATATGCATGTTATACTATATGCCATGTTGCATGCCCTCATTCCCTTGAGATAAATATGTATAGGCATGATTGATAGGTATGAATGTTATACCCTATGTCGTGCCGCATGCCCCTATTGTCTTGAGATGAATATCCATGATATGTGATGAATGATGGATATGCATGTTACACCCTATTCCATATTGTATGCCCCTATTACCTTGAGATGAATGTGCATGATATGTGACGAATGATTGATATGCATGTTATATCCTATGCCATGTTGCATGCCTTCATTCCCTTGAGATGAATATGCATGATATGTGACAAATGATAAGGATGCCTAACCTCTTCCCTAGTCACACCCAATTTTTGAAACAAATCTCTAACAGGGTTAAGATGAAATGGCCCTTATAATTGACTTAGCTTAGGTTTAGATTTCACATGGCCCAGATTGTTGCCCTGATCAAAGTCGAGTGGTGACTCTATAAATCCTAGGGATGATGCTAATATATTGTCTCATTTTGGTCCCCTATGACCACCACTTTAAAAATAATGCTTTAAACTTTCACATGGCCTAAATGATTCCTCATTGATTTAACACACGCCATAATTTAGGGTTGTTACCAATGTAAAGACCCCATCCTCTAAGTCCCCTTGATAATTGATAAAAAAAAATGGAGTCGTAAGAAAAATTCCACCTATTCGAGTGCAACCACAAGAAATTGCTTGGTGCTCATAGTGGTGACTTTATTATGGTCAGGAAATTGACTTCACATTTAATCTCGGGTTTACTTTAACATTTTAAACTTATTATTAAAAAAATCTATTTCATTCATGTAGCCTCCACACTTTACCACATGCACTAGGATTGTCATTAGATAAGCTTATGGATTATCCAAAATTGAGACTTAAGCTCTATTCGAGCTTAAAAGATGGCGATGAGGGTTTATCCCTCACTAGCTAGGTACTTTTAAGTCTATCAAATGACAGGTTAAGACAACCACCCCCTAAGCTTATGGGAGCCATCAACTTCAACAACCATTTCAACCAATAAGCGCATATAGGAGCCAATAGCACCTTAAAGTAGGATACCCTTTTATTTATATTTCTCCTCTAAAAGGAAGGGTTAAGTTTCTTCAAGGAGCATAACTAGGGACCCCCTCCCTCCAATGTAAATAATATGTTCCCCCATTCCCCTTGATGTAAGTACCTCTCGTATAAATACTTACATATCCCACACCCCACTATGCGAAGAATGATTATGTACAACCCTATTTCCTTGCTAAAGGGATTTCCCTTGTCCTAGGGTATACTTCTTAAAAATGTAATATGGATTTGTTCTTATAATGATATAGTTCCTTCGTGTATGTTCTTTTAAGACTTTGACCCTTCCTTGGTCTGAGGTGATCACGAGCATTCTCTACCCATCATTGATAAAAGTGTTAGACCATTACCCTCCTAGGAAAGAACCTCTAGACCTCATATGTGGGAGGAATATGGTTGGAAGGATCTTATGCAAATGGTGTGTGTATATCATGTATGTCACATGCGCATGCATCATTTATTTGTACATGCATCATTTACTTATACATGCATCATGCTAATAACCTTTATCTTGCAACCATCATAGCTCCATCTAAACGCTCATGGAAAAGAATAGGTAACCAACTTGCTAGGAATAGTAAGACATCGAGTCAGATCCAAAGAGTTGATCTACTCATGCAACCAACCATGCCATTAGAGATTTTGGATAAGATAATGGTTGACTTTAGTCGTAAGATGGAAGAAAGTATTACTAAGGAGGTGAACATGTGTGTTAATGAGATTTTGAAAAAAAAAAAGATGTCTTTGTAAGCAAAAATGATATAAGGAAGGTATCTATGGAGGTGCCCTAACTTATGGTGATCAATGATGACCTATTTAGGATGAAAGAGTATCATGAGAACAAGCTCTCAAAGGAACTATAAAGCACCACTGCTGCTTTAGATAAACATATGGAGAGTGAGAAAAAAAGCACTTGATTTGATGGCTTTACTAAGTAGTTAGAGAATATTCAAAAGGCCTTAGGTACTAAAGGCTTAGAAAAGGGAACATATATCAAGGAATTGCTTACTTATACACCTAATAAGCTTTTGGCTAATTTTCAGATGCTTGAGCTCTTAAAGTTCACAGGAACTCAAAATGCTAAGAACCATGCCCATTCATATGTGCTAGCTATGCAGGCTTTCAGGGTGCTAATGGACACTATATTAGAGCTTTTTGAGTTGTCATTAGATGGGTCTGCTAAGACTAACTATTTCAATCAGCCAAAGACTATTAAGGAGGATTGGAAAAAGTTTATATAAGCTTTTAAGTATTATGCTTGCAATTGAGACCTAAAGGTCACTCTACATGGTTTGGAGTTTTTGAACCAAAAAACTAATGAAAGCTTTAATGACAATATTAGAAGATGGAAGAAGATGACCTCTGAGGTCATTACTAGACCAATCGAGAGAGAACATGTCTGGATGATTGTCAGAGGGGTGTTACTTGGTATTAGGACTAAAATCAGGGGCATATTGGTAAGGAATTTTGAAGACCTTAGAAAGATTGGTTTACAAGCTTATGAGTTAAGAGTCCGAGTCAAAGAGACAATGAAGGTAAAAGAAGTGCCCTTTAACAGCGTCAAGTTGAAGGGGGTGAGAAAGTTGATGTGAATGTAGTTAGGTCACCGAGATAGTTTACAAATTTAGGGATACCACTTTCCAAGGCATTCGAATGATTGTAGAAGAAGGAAGTATTAAAGCCTTTAGTACTAAGGCCTCCTCCTAGTCCATTACCTAGGGGATATGACATTAATGTTTATTATGCCTTTCATCAAGAAGTCGGGCACACTACTGATGATTGTTACAAGCTGAGATATGAGATTCAGGACCTCATCGATAACAAGATGATTGTATCACCAAACTCTAAAAGATTGAGCATAAGAAGAAACCTTTTCTCGAACTATCATAATGTCTCACCTATTAATCAATGGGCATTTATGATAAATTTTAGGATACTTGAAGAGGTTGTTAAGGCTACCTTAGAGGAAGCACTAAAGAATCTTGCTATTATGATTTACATTATCAACCTATAGGAGAGTTCAAATAAGGAAATAAAGGAGGCAAAAAAGAAAAGGATGATTAAGTTATAGGAGGAGAGCAATGAATAGAAGGAGGAGGAATATGTGAACCATGTAACTCTGTGGGAAATACTACCCTGGTAGGAATGTTCCTTAGGAACTAAGAGTCAGAAGAAGATGGACAAACTTATTATGAAAGAAAAAGAGGATGATAGCCCTATCGTGAAAAAATAAGATAAGGTACCTATTTTGATCAGTATATGGGAATTGCTCATTACTTCCTCGGAGAATAAGAAAGCTATGATTGAAGCTCTGTCCAACCTGATCATTTCTAGTGAAGCCACTCTGAAAGATGTTGCTTTGGTCACCCAAAGGAAAAATCACCTTTTTAGATGAAGATTTTCCACTAAAAGGAAAGGACCATAATTTGGCTCTATTCATTAGTCTCAAGGTGAAAAGGAAATATAGTTCATGTGAGATAGTTAGTGATGGATCTATAATTAACATCTACCTTTAAAGTTGCTACACAAGTTTGGATTGTTAGAGAATGACTTAGAGGCATTGGATAGCATCATCTAGGCCTATGATGATAATAGAAAGCTAGCCTCAGATGTGTTCAAAATCATGGTAAAGACAAGAATCATAAAGATGATGGTGGAATTTACGATCTTGGATATTCCTATTAGTTTTTCACTATTGTTAGGGAGACCATGTTATCATCCATTAGGAAGTATGCCTTCATTGTGCATCAAAAGTTAAGATTCCCTTTAAAGGTAAGATTGTGACTATTTGTACAAAGGTTGGAGAAATTGTGTAGGCACTAACTATGGATGTTTCATGCCTCAAAGGGTTTCAGGCCATTAGAGTCATTAATAAGTGGTTGATCCCAAGGTGATAGGAATTATAAAGAACATAAACTTTTTGACAGGCCAAGGGTTAGGGAAAATTTTCACTAATGTGTTAGAATTTTTAAAAATTCCTACTCAAACTACTCGAAGAGGACTTGGGTACTGTGGTAAGGGGCTAAAATTTGAAATGAGGGATCTAAGTGGACCATTATCTAATTTCTTTATGAAGGAAGGAAAAGTCACCAGAAAGGTTGAGGAAGAGACTAATGAGGGTGAGAAGCCATCCGATGATGATATAGATAAGCTTGAAAAAGCTTTTTTCCCAATGAGGGTCGATAAGCTACGTTATCAAAATTACCAAGATTCATCAGAAGAGAAAAATGAAAAAAGAAGAGAAAAAAAGAAAGGCAAACAGTTTACAAAGATGGAGGATGGCTAAGTGTCAAGTCAATTTGTTGTTTAGTGTGGTCCTTAGTCTAAATGGTCATGGGATGACAAAAAGAGGATCACTAATGAATAATGGGAGCAATACCTACTAAATCAAAATTTTTGAGGGACTAGGGAGATCTTATAAAGAAGAAATCTTATTTAATGAAGTAAAATGCACCCTTTATCGACTTAAAATGGGAGTGTACCGAATCGTGTAAGCTTACTAAGGCTACTTATATAGGGATAGAATTAAAGGATATTGACAGTATTATTGTCAACTACATTGCAAAGTAAAAGATGGAGAAATCTAAGATCAAGTGATAGAGACTGAGCCAACCATGGTTCGACACTTCGGGGGAGCTTTTTGAAGATTGAGTTGGGGGATGATTAGATGAGATAGAGTTTTGAGAGAGTTATCAAAGCTATTACTAATACAAAAGATGGGAAAGATGTTGATTCTGCACAAGGTGCCAATCTTCTAAGGTTTTGACTGGTGATAAAGGGAAGAATAAGGGAGAAGAGAAGACTCAAGCATATGAAACTCTTGCCAATATACCAGATGAAGTTAATTTTTTTAATACTATTGATGTTCTTTTTCAGTCTCTTTGAAGATGATGATGTATTCCTTTCCAAGTTTAAGGTAATGAACGATGAATTTGCTTATTTGTGTGATGTATTTTCTGATGATAGTATGCATAACATGCATCATTTGTTGAGCATATTTAACATTAATTATGTGCATGCCATTACATTTAATCTCATATCTAAAAATCTTGCTCATTGCTAGTGATGTCACACCGAATAAGTGAAGGAAGTTTGAACAACTACTCGAAAGTACAAGAGAGTCTTTCCCTGGATGTGTGATGATATGTTAGGAGTCAATAGGCAAATCATAAAACATAGAATTTTGGCCTACATGCATATGAAACCAGTAAAGCAAAAATTTTAGAGGATGAGACTTAAGTAGGCTCAGTTGGTTAAGGAGGAAATGGTGAAGGAGTTAAGTGACAAATTTCTAGAAATAGTTGATTATCTTGAATGGCTAGCTATTATAGTCTTAGTATCGAAGATAGATAGGAGAGTAAGAATGTGCATAGACTACAAAGATTTAAACAAAGCTTGCTCAAAATATGACTTTCCTCTGCCTCACATTTATGTGTTAGAAGATAGTGTTGCGTTGTGTGTTATGTACTTCTTTATGGATGGGTTCTTTGGCTATAATTAGATTTTTATGGCTTTCACAAACAAGGTAAAATGGTCTTTATCAAAAAATGGAGGACACACTGTTATAAAGTGATACTGATTGGGTTAAAGAATGTAGGGGCAATGTACCAATGGATGGTGACAGTTTTGTTTGGCAACTTAATCCATGAAGAGGTAGAGGTGTACATGAATGGCATGATGGTAAAGTTTGAGACAAGAGAGGGGCATTTTAAGGCCCTGGAGAAATTCTTAAAAAAGGTTGATGATTATAACTTAAGGTAGAATCCTAAGAATTGCATGTTTAGGATTACATCTGGCAAGTTGGTAGGACACTTAGTAAGTGAGAATGACATTTAAGTAGATCTAAACTAGGTGAAAGCTATTTAAGATATGCTTGCACCAAATACAATAAAAGGAGGTCTAGGGTTTTTTAGGTCATTTGTAATATATCAGAAGGTTTATAGCAAGACTTACTCCCATCTGTGAACCAATATTCAAGTTATTAATAAAGGACTAGTCAATAATGTGGAATAAACAGTACCAAAAAGCTTTTTAAAGGATGAAGGAGTATTTGACTAACCCATCAATACTAAAACCCCAAAAAGTTAAAAAGCCATTAATCTTGTCTTTGACAATAGAGGAAAATTCTATAGGTGCAATGTTAGCTCAAGAAGATGAAGAGGGGAATGAACACGTCATGTACTATCTTAGCAAGAAACTACTCTCCTATGAGGAGAAGTATAACCAAGTTGGTGTAAGTCACAAAGAAGTTAAGACACTATTTTCAATCATACTTTATAGAGGTGGTCTCGAAGCTTGACCCAGTCAAATACTTGCACGAGGCCTCTTCTCTAACTAAAAAATTGGCAAAGTGGTTGATACTATTGACCCAGTTTAAGATCAAGTATATGACTAGGAAGTTGATCAAAGGTCAGGTAGTCGTAGAGTATTTGGCACTACAATTTCTTAAAGAGGGATAATTGAAACTTCCTTAGTGCCCTGATGAAACATTAGATACGATTGAGCCTCTAAGTTAGAGGATGTATTTTGATAGGGCATAAGAAAAGAGTAAGTGTAGGTGTGATTTTGATATCGCAAAAAGGAGAACTCTTTCCTGTAGCCAAAAAGCTTGACTTAAAGGTAACTAACAACATGGTCAAGTATGAAGCTTGCATTCTTAGGTTGGAACTTTTGATGTAGATGAAGGTTAAGACCATTATAACATTTGGGGATTCATTGGGTTATCTTTCAGGTGACAAATGGGTGGGAATTAAAGGAAGAACAATTAAGTCTATACCTGGAGCATTTAAAGAGGATGGTATAAAATTTTTAGAGGACCATGTTTCATCACCTATCACGAAAAAAGAATGTGATGGTTGATGCTTTAGAAACCTTGGTTTTTATTTTGCATAAACTAAAAGTAATTCCATTAAAGCCACTCATCAGACTCAGATCCACGACGCCCTGCCAGGTCAACAAAAGGGTGGTGCAAATGTCAGTGGAGAATTGTCTATGGTATTATGTGTGAAGGAATCTATAAAGTGGTGAGTACACTGAAGGGGGGTTAAAAGGAGAGATAATGAGGTGATTCAGAGATTGGCGTTGCAATTCATAATCCATATAAGAGATTGCTAGACGAGATCCACTTGAGATGCCTAACGAAAGAAGAAGTAGGTAAGGCCATGGATGAAATACATGTAGGGATTTGTAGCACCCTCATGAATGGCAAGATGTTGGTAAGAAAGATTTTGAGAATGGATTACTATTGCACCACCATGGAGCAGGATTATATCTGGATGGTTCAAAGTTGTCACAAGTGCTAGGTTCATGATAGCGTCAGTCATTTGTCGCCAACTAAATTACAACATCTAACTTCATCTTGGCCATTCACAACTTGAGTTATCGATGTGATTGGGAAAATCATACCAACTTCTATAAGAGGGCATAAGTTTATTGTGGTGGCGGTGGACTATAACATTAAATGGGTAAAAGTCGAAGTCCTGAGCAAACTAGGGGCAAAGCAAATGGCTTGATTTATTTAGAAGAATCTCATATTGTAACATCCTTATCCTCATTCATTAGTATTCTTACATGAACATATTTATTGCATAAATGATTTTAAATCTCACATGAACATATGCATTGGATAAATGATCATTTAGATATGTTAATTGCATAAGCACAACAATGACACTTGCACCATTACATTTGAGACACTTAAACATATATGTAATGTTTGTATAGTTGCATGACAAATTATCTTATGTTGCGTGCATGTTATAACATCATAAATAATGGTGTTTTAGCGCTTATTTAAAAGTATAAGAAGCATATGAGAATTACGAGATGGATAGAGATGATGAAGTAGTGAAGAAAAGGGACTAAAAGAGGAATATTGAACTTATAACCAATGGTAGTGAGCTACCATGATTTTGTCCTATTAGGGTAGGTATACAAATTAAAATTTTCATCTTTTAGGATCAGATTGGAGAGGTAAATCATGAGGGAGTGTAGAAAAGGAAGAGAGCTAAGAAAAAAAAAAGCAAGAAAGTAGAAGAAGAAGAAGAAGAGGAAGAAAAGTGAACTAGCTAGAAAGGAACCCTAAGATTTTCTAGTTTTGGGAAAAGAGGTAAGTTAATTTATCTTCCATGAAACTCCTTCTTCATAACGTGTTAATCATGCTTTGTTGTTAGAGCAGATTTTGTACCCATGATTTCATAACATTAGAAGAGAAATTAGGGAAAGTGTAAAATATAATAATTGATAATTATGCCCTATCTACATGCATGTAAAACATTTTTGCTTAATTTGGTGTGTGTGAAGAGATATGGCTCCTTAATTAGGGTTGGTTCACAACCAACTGAAATCTCCTGAGTCTTTTTGTTTTCATATATTTTGATGACCTTATTTGTTGATTTAGACAAAGTTAAAAACATGAAATTTGTAAGGTTGTATCCCTTCTAAATACATGTAAAGAAGTTTTACTTAATTTGTTGTGTGTAAAGAGATATGGCTCATTGATTGTGACTGACCCTAAACCTGATGAAACCTCATCAGTCTTTTAATTCTATTTTCTAAGAATTTGATAGCCATAGAATCGAAATTTGAAGATGTGCCAAACTTGAAAGATGTATATTTATGTCTGATATACATTCTTATAAAATATGTTTGGCTAATTTAGCATGGTTGATGAGATATTGCCCCATTATCATGACTGATTATTGACATGTTGAAAACCTGCTCACCCTGAGATTGGCAATTTGTTTTGGTAACTTTATAGACAGAATTAGATAATGAGTAAAATGTGAAAAATGTTCCCTTATGTGTTTTATAGCTTCTGGTTAATCAATTTTGCAATTGTATTTGTACAATTTGAGATATACCCAAGAATCTATGACCTATTTAGTCTGAGATGACATTGAAATAGGGTAGAATTCAAAAATTCACCACATTTTCTATATATCTTGTATTGATCTACAATTTGAATATGTTGTATCATTATGTGTCTAGTTTATTTCACAAAAGAATCAAGTCATTTGGATGAGCATAGTAAGAGTTATTATACTTGTACTGTAGCAAGGTCAGGTTGCATACAAGAATAATATGCTTAAATGCTAGGTCCACTTGCATAGAACATGACATAGTTGCACACCAAGGTTTCATAATCATTTTACCATACTTATAATCATGTATGCATCGAATGTTAGGATCTTAACACATTGAAGAAGCCCAAGAGAGAGGACCAGACCGACCATAAAGGTTAGTCACATCAAAAGGTGAGTAAAACCCATAATTAGATTCTAATATGTATGTGTGATGATTTTATGATATGGTTGTGTTTTATTACGTATATATGTGATTGAATTGTGACATTTTACATGTGAATACAATTCAAGTGAGATTTACATGATCTTAATGATTACTTGGTACACCATTGTGAATGAACACTTGCATATGGAACTAAAAGGATGTTGTGATCAGCTTGTCAAACACTTGCAAATCATTTGGAAAAGGGACCAATATGTCCTATTGGCATATGTTATTAATCAAATGATTTACTTGTTATATGCTGGCTAGCAAAATCAAATGTCACTTAAAGCACATGAAATTTCAGGAACAGTGTTTGCCTTAAAAGGTCATGATAAAATTAATCTATTGCATTTGCACTTATACTTGCATAGTCAATTATTATATTATAATGTATATTGATGATATTTAATGGTTGATTATGCAATAAGGATGTGATTATTATTTTTATTCATTGAGTCGCGACTTATCAAATCGCAATTATGTTTTTCAAATACTAAAGCATAGGGTTTGGATACTTAGGAGCATAGAGTTTTGCATATAGACACATGGATCATAGGTCGTCGACTGAATTCCAACTTTCTCTCTCCTTGTATCATGTACATATATTTAGATAGGAACTAGGTAATGGTCATTAGCCTTAAACACTAGTTAACATATATGTACATTAATATATGTTGGCTTGTGTATGTATGATGAATCAACCTATATACATATGTATTTTGGACATGATGCCATGATTTGTAAATGAAGATGGTTGTTACACATATGTTGATGCAGCATACTGCATCACATTGTTATGGATAATGACATCCATTTTTAGGCCGAGGTTAGGATAATCTTGGAGAAGTATTGAGTGGCCCATCGTATAGACCACAAGCTAATGGGGCAATTAATGCAACTAACAAGAGCATAAAAAACATCCTTGCTAAAATGGTTGAGACTTACGAAGACTGATTCGAGAAGTTGCCTTTCACCTTATGGGGTTACCAAACTACAATAAGAACATCAACAAGAATGATGCCTTATTCTTTAATATACGGGATGGAGGTTGTATTACCAATTATGCTAAAAGTAAATTCTTTATAAGTACTAGTCAAGTTTAAGGTTCTTGAATAACAATGGGTGGGAAACAGATTTAAGCGGATGGCCATACTAGATGAAAAAGGATTAAAGGCTCCAAACCATATCCAGTTATACCATGCCAAAATGTCCAGTACATTTAATAAGAAAGCCAGGTCAAGCATGATAAAGGTTGGCAATTTGGTGCTAAAAGTGTTTCGGTCCCAAATTCAAGATCCTCAAAGGAAATTCAAGCCAAATTAAAAAGGTCCCTATGTGGTCAAGCAAATCTATTTAGGTGGCATGGTAAAATAATCAAATATGGATGAAAATGAGTTTACTGAGCTAGTGAACCTGGATAGACTAAAGAGCTTCTTATTCCATGCTTTGGCAAATATCTTTTCATTTTTGGGCTTTAGTCTTTTTACAACCCTTTATGCATTTTTAGCTACTTGTTCATTCCTCCTTTTTATATCTAAATGCACATTCTCATGAAATTGCTTAACAAAATCATATTTCTTATTACCTTCCATATCTATATGCAAATTAAAAGAAATAAGGGAAGATCTAAAGGACTCAATGGTACAAAACCATCCATAACCTCAATAGGGCAATAATGGATGGATGAATGTACACCCTTATTATATGCAAACTCTATATGAGGCAAAAACCCCTTTCAGGACTTCAAATTCTTTTTAATTAAAACTCTTAAAAGTTGCCCTAGAGTCCTATTTACAACTTCAGTTTGACCATTTGTTTATGGGTGACAAGAAGTAGAAATCAAAAGTTTAGTTCTCAATTTAACCCATAGTGTTTTTCAAAAGAAACTCAAAAATTTAGTATCCTATCACTAACAATAGTTTTAGGTATACCATGTAACCTCATAATTTCTTTAAAAAACAAGTTTTCAATGTTAATGGCATCATCAGTTTTATGACATGCAATAAAGTTTGTCATTTTACAAAATCTATCAACAACTATAAAAATAAAATCATTACAACATTTAGACCTTGGAAAATCCAAAACAAAGTCCATAGATATATCAATCCAAGGTGAATTAGGAATAAGTAATGGCATATAAAGACCATGCAGTTTTGATTTAGATTTAGCTTGTTTATAGGCAATACATCTATCATACACTTTTTAAACATCAATTCGCATATTAGGCCAACTAAAATGTTCATGCAAAACATGTAAAGTCTTTTGGACTCCAAAGTGACCCATAAGTCGACCCCAATTGGCTTCCCTAAGTAGCAATTCATGCAAAGAACTCTTGGGCACACAAAGTTTATTATCTCTAAACAAGTATCCATCATGCCTAAAGAATCCTTCAAAAGCACCTTTTTTGCAATTTGCAAAGAAATCACAAAAATCCAAATCATTAGTATATAAATCTTTGATATGCTTAAAACCAAGCAATTTAACATTAAGAATAAAAAGAAGAGTATACTTTTAAAATAGTGCATCGACCACTATATTTTTCTTACCTTGTTTATACCTTATGACATATGGAAAAAACTTAATAAATTAACTCCACTTAGCATGTGTTTTGTTCAATTTTTGTTATCCTTTAAGGTATTTAAAAGATTCATGGTCCATATAAATAACAAATTTCTTAGACTAAAGATAATGTTGTCATGTTTGCAAAGCCTTAACTAAAGCATACATCTCTTTACCATAAGTTGGGTACTTTAGTGTAGGCCTATTACGTTTTTTACTAAAGTAGGTGATGGGCCTTCCCTATTGAGTCAAAATAGCTTTAATAGACTTGAGGCTTCACATTCAATTTCAAAAGTCTTAGCAAAATTAGGCAAACCTAATAAAGATGCATTAGTTAACTTAGATTTCAACAAGTCAAAAAAAATTTATTGCGCATCGCCCTTTCCTATTTAAAACCAACATTTTTTCTTATAATTTCAATTAAGGGAGCCACAATAGTGCTAGAATCCTTTACAAACCTTCTATAAGAACTTGTTAAACCATGAAAATACCTTACCTCACTTATATTAGAGGGAATCGGCCAAACCTTTATGGCACTTCCCTTTTCTTCATCAACTGCTATTCCATCATTGCTAACAAAAAAAAACTTAGAAAGACAAGTTTAAGAGTAAAAAAAGAACATTTTAAGTTAACAAACAATTTTTCTTTTCACAAAATATCAAAAAACCAACCTAACATTCTCCAAATGCTCTTCTAAAGACTTAGAATAAATAAGAATGTCATCAAAATAAACTACTATAAAATTTCCTAGATATGTACACAAGATATGGTTCATCAATCTCATAAGAGTATTAAGGGAATTAGTTAGCCAAAAAGGCATAACTAACTAGTCATACAATTCATATTTAGTTTTCAAAGCTATTTTTCATTCATCCCCTTCATGGAGTGTAATTTAATGAAAGCCATTTTCAAATCAATTTTAGAAAACATGCATGCACCATGTTATTCATCTAACATGTCATATAACCTAAAAATTGGATACCTATATATATATATATATATATATATATATATATATATATATATATATATATTTGTTAATTGCCCTGCAATCTACACAATATACCAGATCCATCCATTTTAGGTACAAGTAAAATAGGTACGACATATGGACTTATACTTTCCCTTACTAAACCTTTGTCCATAAGTTCCTCAACTTGCTTTTGAAGCTCCTTTGTCTCCTCAGGATTACTTCTATGGGCGGGTCTATTAGGGATTTATGAGTTACGAATAAAGTCTCTTTGATGTTCTATACCTCTTAAAAGTGGCAATCCTTTGGGCAATTCCTCAAGAAACACATGTGAAAAGTCAAGTAACAAAGAAACAAAAGAACTAGGAAGAAAATTTGTTAGATCATCACTAAAAGAAAAACACGTTAGTTGCGAATCTTTATACAAAGGTATAGCTATGGGTGTTTTGGCTAGAAGGGCTTCCCTTACATCACTTTTTTTTTTTTTTGGCATAAAAAGCTCTTTTCACACCCTCTCCTATTGCATGCCCCTCTGTTTGCTTTTGGGCATCCACTCTATCCTCTTATTTTTCCACTTTTTACTTACATCCCTCTTTAGTTTTATTTTTCTTTTTCTTGGTTAAATGTGTTTTCTCTCTCTCATTATTTGTTGGCCCTTATAAATTTATTCATGTGATAAATAATACAAAACAATATGTTTGTCCCTAAAATCAAATTCTCAAGCATCAGACAACCCATCATGTTTGGCTGGCTTATCAAATTTCCATGGTCGACCCAAAAGTAAATGTCTAACTTGTATAGGAATAATATTACAAAACACCTCATCCTTATATCTACTAATAAAAAATGATATCACGACTTGTTTAGTTACTTTAACTTCCCCACTATTGTTCAACCATTAGAAGTTATAAGACTTAGGATGTTTCATAATTGGTAAATTTAGCCTTTCAACAATATAGGTACTAGTCCCATCAATGCAATTACCACCATCAATAATATCAAGACATAAATTACCATTAATCTTACGCCTAGAATGAAAAATATTTTCTCTTTGAATTTGATCATCTTTAACTTGTGCACTTAATGAACACCTTGCCATAATTATATTCTTACTAATTACCTCATCAAGATCCTCAAAATCATCATCACTAGCATCTTCCATTTGAGGCATCTCGGGGTTAGTTTTAATGCCATCATCTTCATCATCAATTACTATTTCTCCATCATGTAAAACCATGGTCTTCTTATTCTCGTGCCATGTGTCCTCTCCTTTGGCATTTTAAGCAAACAATTGAGCTTAGCTTTTTAAAGGCTTTCAGCCTTAGCATTGGAGTTAGGTTTGTTCCCTCTTTCCTTTTTAAATAGTTCGGCCTTGGGCCTAGTATTGAGCTTATCACCACTTTTAAACTTGTTAGTCTAGGAAACTGAATTGAAATTAGGCTTAGAATGGTTACCTGTCTGTTGCCTTTCCACTATAATTACAAGATAGTATAACTCCTCCAAGTTGTCATATTTCTTTAGCTCAACTTCATTAGCAATCTCCTTATTAAGCCTAACAAGAAAGCATGCTAATGTTTGCTCTATAGGTTCTTCTTGTTCGGCCCTTATCAAGGTGATTTCTAGATCTTGATAATGTTCTTTTACAGTCTTATTACCTCATACAGGACTTTGTAACATTTTATATACATCTCTAAGGTAATAACTGAGAACAAATTTATTTCTTATGGCCCTTTTCATATCTACCCAAGTATAAATTGGTGGATTTCTACACTTTCTCCTAATACTTCTAATTTGATCTCACCTTGCAAGAGCATATTCCATAAATTCTACAGCAGGTAATTTAACTTTCTTTTCCTCACTATAATTGTGACAATAAAAAATAAAGTCTATTTTTTCCCAAGATAAATAAGCCAAACATTGATCGTTGTCTTGAAGTTCACATGTTAGGCACTGGATTGTCTCTTATAAGATATGTACAGGTTAGGATGGGTAAGACACGAAGCTTACAAAAGCACAAGTCATAAACATGCATGCATATCCTCTCATTTGTTATTGGCATTTTGTTAATGACCTGCATAGACCGCATTTAATGTGTCACGGTTCTCTTCAAGGCGACAATCAAGTTTACCATCCCCACAGCCTGGATGCATGGGATCTGCAAAAGAAAGGAAGACATTTTTAATAGCATAGAATTCTAGTTATAACTAGCAACAAAGGGGGTTAAAGATGAAAGAAACTCACAAAGGTGGTCTCAACCGACTCAAAGGTACAGGCTGACCAAGTAAGCTAGAATGACATCATCAATCCTATCAAAGATGCCATACGGGACTGCACCATGTTGTTTGGCATAAGATGTAACTCGTCTATCACTACGAGCTCTAACCCTCTAAACATAGACCCGTAGGCCCTCTTAAAGCCCCGAGCAGTAGGAGTAGGTGTGGTGGCCTTTTATGCAACATGCATAATAGTCCTTCCTACTCCGTGCTTGAGAAAAACCCTCTCATATGCCTCATATCGTGAAAATGCTCGAATAGTCACTATTGACAATGGGAATCTATCGACTAAGGCCTCAATCATCTAGGTCTTGTATGAGGTCCAATCTAAGATGATTTGCTTCCCCCCAGCACATATCGCATCACCTTTTAGAGCTTCATACCTTTCTTCACGTTCGTTGCCCAAAACATGTCTGAAGGGAAATGCTAAGGTACGCGTCAAGCATCCAAAGCCTTTAGCCAACGGAAAACTCACTTGCCTATATATCACTAGCAAAGAGAGGGTCCAATCATTAGACGCCACTCGTAAGAAAGGCCCTTTGCCCCTACCACCTCCTATGGTCATGTCTCTGTGGTCCTTTTTAATTAAGACGCAGCTACAATGAGGGCAAACAATCATTATAAGTATAAAACCAAGATATATTGAATAGAACTTAAATAGTTTCCTTTTGCAAGATGGTAATATCTAATCAAGGGTGAGACTGTTCAAGCGAGCATGTCTACCATCTATAAAAGACTTTACATGAGGTTCAACATTCCACTTAATGAAGTTGGGGCAACTACCCTCATTGTTAGCCTCGAGGTTTTTCCCTACAAGCAAGCCTAGCTTGAGGTTCCAAGCATGTCAAAGAACACAATGTTAATCTAAGAGCAACAAAAAGAAATAAGAACACAAAGAAAGGCTAAGAAGTACTCACTATAAGCATCTGCAAGCACTACACATGAATGACTTACTTCGATAGCACTGATCCAAACACCAGTAAAAGTAAGCTAATGTCACGAACCCCTAGTTAAATTGATGAAAAAGCCTGAAGTCCTCTAACACTACCATTTGACAAATCTCAGCAACATCGGACGTGTTAGAGAATAATATCCCCGATAAAGTGTATAGTAAGAAGCACCAACCGTGCTAACCCACCATCTTCGATGAGCTGCCATTAATAACCTAGGGAGGACCTGCCTAGATGTTGGATCATCTGAAGATTCAACTTTTCTTGACTTGGGGAATGCAGCCAAGGAGCTAGAGCACGTAATCCCTCTAGAGCATTGAGTCATATACACTAGAGTCAATAGGGAGAGGGATGCCGAAAAAACAAATCCCAATCAAGTATGTAAAGTCTCCCGACATGATCATCAACTCTCCAATCAGTGGTAAATGGAAGGTATGAGTAGTGTCTATCCACTGCTCAGCTAACACTTAAGTCATCGTCAAATTGATCCGCAGGGTCTGCTCTAGCAATGTTCGAAGAAGAGGCATGAACCTAGTCCACCCTATAAGGGCTACAACCCATAAGTGTAGTGCTCAAAACCATTCCCCAGCTGGGCCCATCACCTCACCTTCCTTCTAATATAAGACGTCACCTTAAAAGATAACAAAGAAAGAGGAACAAGCAAATACTCAAAGTCTAAAAAAAAGAAATAATAAATAAATAAATAAATATATATATATATATAGAGTAAATAATAATAAAATGCAAAAAAATAAGGAGCACGCATATCAAGGTCTTATGGAAATTAATAGAAGAAAGCAATACAACAACCAACGCAAGTAAATGCTTAATTTGCTGAAGAACATAACATTTTATAATGTGTTGGTGGTCAGATTACTTAACAAGAGATCTGAAGGCCTAAAATAATTAGTCCATGTGCTAAAGGGATTATTCAAAAATTTTCTAAAAATTACAAAAATTAATTTTCCAAAAGATTTTTCAGAAATCCTAAAAGGTAGTTTGGTGATCACAAAGGAATATCGTACATACAACAACAATTCGTTTATAGTCAATAAGCAAATTATCAAAAATAAATAAATAATGTATTTATTTATTTTAGGTAGCATGTTGGCTCTTGTGCACCAAGAAGGGGGTTAAATTAATGGGGAATTTTAATTTTTGAAGGGGAAGGTTTGTTAAGCAAGAAATACAAGAAGTAGAAGAAGAATAGAACACACTAAGTTTTATAGTGGTTCATGTTGAACTTAGCTTGGGAGTATGGTGAACCAAGCTTGTTTTGATGATTTCAAACACATTTAAAAGCTAACTCTTGTCCAAGTTAGTTGTGTAAAATCTTGCCAGTACATCAATCTTTTGAACAAAGATGTTTGGAGAAAGAGGTTTAGTAAAAACTTTAAGTATTCAAAGCCAATGAGTGTTGCCACATTTCAGTAAGCATTGTGACTTCATAAATGGATGTTGAAGATTCTCAATAGGCATTGAAGTGATAACCAAGTGTGAGTAAAGTCTTTGGACCTCTCAACCAACAGTTCTCTTAAAACACAACAAGCGTTGGATGATTCAATCACTTGAGCCTTATAAGTTGATCTTCACAATGGTCGTTGGAATTTCATAATGGGTATGGCTCTTAGAAAACTCAATAGGCACTGCATTTTCATAACAGGCCTTAGACCATGTGACTTGATGTGAACATAACTCTCAAGATCTCGGCACGAGCATTGGAGAAGCTCCTAAGTAGAGTTAAAGTTTATGGACCCTCTAACAGGGCACCTTCAAAAGTGCAATAGCCATTGAGACTTTTTCAATGGGCATTAAGAACTAGCCATTAGTTGTTGAAGCACTATAGAAAATGTTAAAAAATAAGACATCAAGTTCACACAGTCCTAGAAATTTACAACGGGCATTATTTATATCTCAATGCGAGTTGAAGTTGAATTCTAATAAGCATTGAGAAGTTACAATAGCCATTGAAGGAGTTATTAAGTAAAAACTTGAGAAAGTCAAAAGTGGAGCATCTAACAAATCTCTCTCTAGTAGTTAGTTCCAATGGGCATTTCATTGTGATCAATGATCGTTGAAGTTGTATTTTGCTATAAAATCACCCAACAATGGGTGTGGAGATTGTCCAATAAGCAATGAGTGACTATTCTAGAGATATAGAGTGATAGCCTTCTTTCTAATAGCTAGTTTTATGTCTTTGCCTATAAAAGGCCCTTCTCATAATAGAAATAAAGAAGAGAAAATGGTCAAAAAGTGAGTACTTATGTTGTGAAAGCAATCTTTTGAATAAAAGGGGTGAAATAAGTGTAATATAGGTTACAAGAGGAGATCATTGTCAAAGCTTGTAAAAACTATCTTAAAAAACATAGTTGAAGAACAAGCTTTCAAACTTTTTTCAAAACTCTCCACCAAATCAACCATACCTTGTAAGTGTATTCTAAATTGTTTATTACTTAAGTGAAGGTGTTTTTTCTCAACTTTCTAAGTTGTAAACTCTCTCGTGAAAGCCTTTGGTTAGGAAATCTTAAAAGATCTAAAACTATCTTTATGAAAGTTTTAAGGTAGTACCTACAAACTACTTTAGAAAACGATTTTGTCAGCAGCCGAAAATCTACTTGTAATGGCTTAGTAATGCTTAGAAACTACTATTATAAAGATAATTGATAACACCTATAAGCTATTTGGATAATGAAAGGCTTTAATGGGGATACTAGAGAAGAGGATGTAGGCAGGTTGTGCCAAACCTCTATAAATTGGTTGTCTCGATTATTTATTATTTCTACACTTATTATTATTTGTTTTTACTTGTCATTGCCCTATTCAATCCCCTTCTAAGGCACCAAAGGATAACAATTAGTATTGGAGCCTATCTCTCTATCAAAGCTTAAGTGCTCAGAGTAAAGATCATGGCAAGTCATGAGGAATCACAATCAATCCACAAGCTGCCTTTCTTTAGAAAAGATGACTACGAGTATTGGAAAAATTATTTAGAGATTTTTCTAAACAGTGAAACGATAGATCTATGGGACATTGCCAAAGAAAGGAAGAGAAGTTCCAACTAAACTAGTTGTAGATGTTCTAGTATCTAAGCCCAACAGTGAAGGGACAACTAAAGAGAAAAAGGAAAACTTGAGAAATAGACTAGCTATGCACGTTGTTTTTCGTGCAATCCATAAATCTCAGTACACTAAGCTACAAATGTGCACATCATCTAAAGAAATATGGGATACCTTGCAGACTCAGCATGAAGGTACCAACAAAGTCAAGAATAAAAAGATACAAATGCATACTTACATATATGAAACATTTGTATATCATCTTGGTGAGAACATAATTGAGATGTACAATAGGTTTGTTGACATAATGGGCACTCTCAAAACTCTTAAAAAGTCCTACTCCAATGAGGACGTGGTAGCAAAGATCCTAAGAACACTTCCCAAAGATAAGTAGGAAGCTAAGAAGATAGTAATAAAGGAAGCAAACAAGCTGGAAATCTTATCACTAGATAAGCTTGTGGAAAAGCTACTAGCCCATGAAATCACTCTGGAGAAGCCAGATGAAAGCACTAAAGTAAGAAAGAACGTTTTGGCCCTAAAAGCCAAAGAGGTATGCTCTAAATCCTCATCTTCTTCTTATTTGCTAGCATCTTCTTCTTCTAGTGGTGATGAAGACAATAGTGAAGATGAGTACCTCACCTTCATAACAAATAAAGTAAAGAGATTTCTCTTGAATCAAAAGAGCAAAAAGGTAAGGAGGTACAAGAAGAAAAACAGTGAGAGTCAACTTATTTGTTATGGATGCAATGAAAGAAGGCACATCAAGTAAGATTATCTCAAGGTAAAGAAGAACAAAGTTCTTACCAACATCCTTACCAACTTTACCTTTGCCAATAATTTTAGCTTTTCCATTATCTTCAAAGGATACATTTCTAAGTCCTTCAGTTTTCTCTAATTGCATAAAGAACTTACTTTCTCTTATCATGTGCTTTGGACATCTATTGTGAAGATAACACTATTGCTTTCTAACTTGGAATTTCAAGCACATCTGCAAAATAAAGAGAATCAAGTCTTAGGTACCCATCTTCTTGGGTCTTAGGGGGTTAGATCTTGCCATTTGCTCATCATGCCTTTTAGAATAATAGTGATAGGCAATATGGCCATATATATCATAGTAGAAACACTCACCATCAAAGTGCCCCAGTGTCCTATTTCTCGGTAGAGTAATCAGATTGTGTATGTGAGATATGTAACTCCTTTGAGCTAAGTGTCTAAAAGGGTCTCTCATATAAGAAACTTTTTTGTGTAGTGCATATCTATAAGCATTGCATGTTTAGCATTTGGTTCCAAGTTTACATTAAGCTCCATATGGTGGACACTGGATGTAACTGGAACAGCTACCTGCATTGCTCTCTTTTCCTATAGACATAATCATACACAACATAATAATCCTCAAAATTTCTGGAAAATATAAAAAGTTGGTAAACTGTTGTTGTCACTGACTTAGAAAGACTGACTTTGTATTTACAAGGAAAAAAGTTCAGGGTAAAATATAGTAAGTGTCAGAACCAACCTAAACCTGGAAATATTGCAAATCATGCCAAATCTGCAAAAGGAAATTTGGTTCTTTCAGCTTTGTATTCTCTCATGTCAATTGAGGAGAAATCTAATGAGTCCTCAAGGGAGCACTCCTCCAGCAATGATAGTGACAGTGATGGTGAGCATGAGGTAAATCCACTTTATTCTTACTATAGAAATGAGTTATATTCAATTATTACCAAGCTGACCATGAAAGTTGAGACTTTCAAGTCTAGCACCTCCTCTTTTAAGAAAGAGGACAAATCTTTAAAAGATTGTGCTAAGAGTTAAAAGGCTCTAACTAAGGAGGTTAAGTCTCTCACTATTGAGAATTCTAAACTTAAGGATAGCCTTAGTAAATTCTCCAAAGGAAAAGAGAAATTAGACCCCATCCTTGAAATTCAAAGGGCCCATTTATTAAGCATGGGTTAGGATATAATGCTTTTATTTCTATTGCTCTTTCAACTTTCAAAACCATCTTTGTTAAGGCTAAGGAAATTAGTATGCCTAATCCATTAAAATGCTAAAAGTTCCCAAGAAGGAAAATACCAAGACAAATGGCATAAAGGCTAAGTCTTAACCTATTCACACATAACTGAACAAATGGTCAAAAGAACTGTGACAAAACAATCTTGTCTCACAAAGCTAAAAAGTTTAATACTTTAGAATGTTAAAAAGGCAAATGTGACATGAAGATCCACCTCAGTGGGCACTTTCAAGCAACTAAAAGATTCAATAACATTTGTAGCTATAAGAAGAATGCTACCAACATACTAAATGTAAAAATACCTAGTACACTATTAGAAAGCTGCCAAAATATCCTCCGTACATGCTAAGGAGCTATTAAAGAATACAAAAATGCTTGATACCTACTAGAACATACTCAACACCTACTAAATAGCTACTAAAGGACTTAAGAACCACTTGGTACCTACTAGAGAGATGTCAGAACAAACTCAATGCCTACTAGAAAGCCATTAGAATGCCTAGTTCATGTTTGAGAGTTATTTAAAGCACACAGAAAACACTGGTACCTACTAGAAAGCTACTAGAACAGAGTTTAGTACCTATTCGAGGAGCTGCTAAGGAACTATATCCTTTGGTATCTTTGTTAATGCTTACCTTTCCCAAATTTGCTTTATTGAGTCTTGTCAAAGAGTCATTTTCTCAAATGTTGTTTTTGAAATCCCACAAAGCAAGGGATTAACTATGAGCATCATATTTTGGTCTCAAGATGTAAGCTCGATGATGAAAATCACTGAAATTATTCCTTAGAGTGCAAGGAGAATTACTAAAGCCTTATGAGACTTTGGAAAAGCTCTAAGACCAAGCCCACTACCAAGCGCAAGGTTACTAGCCCTATTCAATGGGTTGTATAACCTATTAAATTGGGATGTATAACCAAGGAGTAAAACCTAAACCCCAGGACATTCTAGAACTGGTTCCCCCTTTAACCCTAAGGCTGCACAACTCATAATACAAGATGTACAGCCCATCTCTTGGTTACACAACCCTCTTAAAAAACTTCTATGGTCTTCTCTATGATTAGATGCAAATAAGATGCAACCAGAACCATTCCAAACATTGGTGCACTCTTCTTTTTCTATAAATACCTCACTATTTGAAGAGGGAGGGAAAGCTTGGAAACCCTAGGGAAACTCTACCAAATTTTCTCCATAACCATTATTTAGAGCAAAAACACTAAAACCCCAACTCATTCCAACCATTCCCTAGGTGGAACAAGGCCTTATCTTTGCATTCCTAAAGTATTCCTAAGCATTTTAAAAGATAAAAATCAAACGGTAAAGCCTCTACCCTTTCCCCTCTTCTGTTCTTCTCTTCATCTCTTCTTTTTTTAATTTTGAAAGCCCAAAAAATAGAGGTTATACAGACTTAAAGCAATGTATACAACCCTCCTCAATTTGGAACATAGTTTAGAAAATCTTCATTTTCTCCTTCAGATTCCTTCTTTCTTAACCTTTTTGTTGTCTGATGTTTAAAGGTTTTATTGGCAGAATAATTTCCCTATTCACTTAGGAAATAGAATTTTGAATGAGTTTTAAATGGTTTTCATGGTTCATTTGGTACTAATGCTTCTCATTCTCCTATTTTATGTTTAAGGTGATGTTTTAATTTTTGTTTTAATCCTCTTAGCAATGACTAGGTATAGGTTTTGCCACTCTTAAGACCTTGGGAGTCATATAGGTTTTGTTTAAATTTTGGTTATGTCATATGGTTTGCCCTATGGTTTCACCCCTTTTTGAATGGCGTTCTAACTTTCTTGATGAGAAGTACTGCATATGGATGTTATACTTTTTATGAGGAATAAAGGGAGAGAGTGTAACAACCGTATTCATATTTGCTCTGATACCACTAACTGTAATGACCAATTGTGTTTACCAACAAATGTAATGGCCACTTGTGTTTAGAAATCATATTGCTCTGATACCAATAAATGTTACAACCATTTTCATCTGACAGAACTCATATGGCTCTGATACCAATAAATGTAACAACCATTGATACCACTGAATGTTAGCATTTTTTTTCTACCACACTCTATAATGCTACAATCGGTATCTATCAGAGCACTCAACATCTGGGATTTGCCCGTCAGCCCCGCGATGTCATACACACCAGGATTTGCACGTCTGCCTGCATATGTTTGAGCCCTCTCTGATACCAAAACTATAACATCTAAATTCATTTGTCAAACCAATAACTGTGACATCCATTATTCTTATTTATAAATCAGCTTTGATACCACAAATTGTAATGTCACAACGTGGCTACAGCTGGTACCTATCAGAGCACTCAACATCTAGGATTTGCCTGTCGGCCCCATGATGTCATACACACCGAGATTTGCACATCTGCCCCGCATGTACTTGAACCCTCTAATACCACCAACTGTAACTATCGTCTTCAGTTGCAAATCATAGCATTTCATGTTCAGAAATGCATACACATTAAGGTTTATTCATCATACATATATAATCCCATATGTATTTAATGTACACATATGTTAACTAATGTCGGGATCAGTGACCATAACTAGTTCCTATCAAATGTATGCACATGATGCAAAGAGAGAGAGTTGAAATTCAGTCGACGACTTGTGTTTCATGTGTCTTTATGCAAGACTTTATGTACCAAAGTGTCCAAAGTCTATGCTTTAGTATCTGAAAAATAATTGCGATTTGGTGAGTTGCTGACTCAGTGAATAAAAATAATAATCAAATTCTCATGGCATCATCTATAATCAAATATCATCAAGATACATTGCAAGTATAACAATTGACTATGCAAGTGCAAATGCAATAGCTTTGTTTTTATCGTGACCGAGCAAGGCAAACATTGCTCCTAGGATATTCATGTGATTCATATAACATATGATTTGGGACCTATTGGTCCATCTTCCTATAATTTGCAAGTGTTTGACAAGTCAGTCATAATGCCCCTTTTAGTTATATATGCAAGTGTTTATTCACAAATGATATACCAAGTAATCGTTAAGAGCATTTAATTCTCACTTGGCCTGTATTTCCATGTAACATGTAACAATTCAATCATATATACATGTAATAGAACATAATCATATTATTTCCATGTAACATGTAACAATTCAATCATATATACATGTAATAGACTATAATCATATCATATAATTATTACATGCACCCATTGAATCCAATTATGGTTTTTACTCACCTTTTGTTGTGACCAACCTTTATAGTAGGGCTTCTTCAAAGTATTGAG